>CM039476.1:16018155-16041951 GCA_022433065.1 Begonia loranthoides | reverse complement strand
TATGTATGTATATGTATATATATTATTGCTTTATAGACGAAGGGTTAAGGTTATTTAATTTTTTTGGTTTGAAATTCTTAATTTCAAACAATTTTACTTGTTTTTCTTTGAGTTTTTATGTTCTTAGTGAAATTCGTATAAGGTTTCAAAGTCACCGTCATCTTGCGAAAATCATGGAATGCTTATTAGGATACTAAGACGCAATATGCCCTCTCCCGAAGCATAAGAAATGCTTGATATCTGATTTTTTTCTTTGAGAACTGTGAGACTTATCTTTACTGTCCATTACGACTTTTGAATCTTCAACCTAATTAGCGAACAAAATTAAATAACCTTAACCTTTTGTCTATAAAGCGATAAAAATTAAATAATCTTCAACTTAATGATCCTTGATTCTTGATTTTATCTTTCTGAACTTCACTTTATTGTCTTTCTTGTCACATCCCGAATGGGATGCGAGACAAAATATATTAAGATCATGCATATATGACTATCATTATGATAAAATTAATTGTTCTATATTTAACAGAAATTATCATAAAAATATAATTTTATTTGGTCAAGTCCTATATAATCATTAATCATATTATATAAAGCATATTTATTTTATATCACTACATATATAGTCGGGATATGACTATATATTCTTAATAAGATAAACTATGTTTATGACTATGAATTATTTGAAGATTCCATACTTTAAATATAAGTCATGAACATATTTTGGTTATTACTATTTATATTTTATCCCACATATATACAATATGTATGTTAATATAAAGTTAGCATAAATAACCAAAGAATTTTCTATGAATTTTATAAAACATAATCTAAAATGTTAACATAATATAAATCAATATAAATTTATTCGTATATTACAAAATTGTTCTATTTCATTTGTTTGTTGGGCACATCACTCCCAACACCTTTTCTCCTCCCAACTCCACATCATTCATTACAAGTCTTCTCCTAAACCCCACACCATTTGTTACATTTCTTGTGAACTAGCTATGGCTCAAGAAACCCTCACTTTGATGATTTGTAAGTGTTTCAATGAAGGTACAAGTTTACGATCTATCATGATCTAGAGGAGGGCAAAGACGAAAACATTGGGTTGAAGGACTCGATTCTCGGAGAGAACCCGATTGCTTATCTCAAGGCTCAGTTTACAGCATAAGACTTAACAGAAAAATAAAGTAATAGCCCACACGGATGAGCGAAATTCCACATAATGATCATAAATAATCCAAAGACTATTGTGCATGAAATAAAGTATCAAACACAGTGCAACAAATAATTCAAATAAATGTTGTGCAGGAAATAAAGTATCAAACACCCAATATAATATATAAACCAGGAAAAAAGAAAGAAATAAGAAAATCTTCCTCATGAAAAGAAAGAAAATAAACACTTGAATGAAAGAAAAGAAAACAAAAGGAAACTCCACCATCTTTATTTGGGCAAAAGGAGGAGTTTTTTTGGGTGATCGACTAACTTAGAAGGGAATTTTGTACTCTACCCAATGCATGATAAAAAAAGTTCTATCATTTTATTTTAAAAACCTTTAGCAATAAGAAAAAACAGTTCATGGATTTACATTCGTAAAAAAATCTTTTTACCACTTTAAAAAGCATAGGCACCACGAGCTATATGGGGGTTGAATCTCCAGTACAATTGTTATATATATAGGTAGCTATATAGAAAATAGTGTTACCATCGTTATATGTAGAACAATAAATCTAGTGAAAATAAAGTCACTCGCGGACCTTTGCACATCAAATGCTCGCAGAGCGTGTAGGATAAAGAATAATGGTTGTCCATAGATTAGTCAATCACATAAAGGTGAGAGAACGATTTTCATAAAACTAGTCAATCACCTATCGATCGTAGCAACAAAACACTCTGCCTAGATTTAGGGATTTGAACTTAAGAACACATCATCATTGTCCCAATATCATATCGCGTGTACATACAAAATACAATTCACGTAGTAGAAGGTGTAGAACAGATGAGAGGCCCAAATCTTGGCCCAAAACAACTGGAGGTCCGTCTGACATATATATAAAATGATATGAAATGTCATGCATGTGTAAGATAAACGTATAAAATTAGCATGCATATAGTATTAAAATTAACATGCTGTTAAGCATAACAAGTTGATTTTATATGTGATTGCTTACAAAATAAAAATATTAAAAACTATGATGTGAATCCAGTGCAGTAAAGAAACCACTATCTCGATGATGGTTGTCTTATCGACCAATCAAAATAACGCTCTCGGGAAGAGATTCAAAATAAAAAACAAGGTCATAACCTAAAACAAATATGTTGTCAGAATCTCATACAAAACACTAGGGACAAAATATGGATCTTATGCTAGTATCAACAAAGCTTAGTGAACGACCCAAAAACAAGGCTCAGGAAAAATGACTCTAGATGGCCCAAAATGGGGCCTAGCATTGCTGATCAACAAGGGACTATTGTGGCGCCCGAAAGCTAACATAATGCCATGACGCAAACCATCAAGCGCCACGACCTGAAGCATCAGTGAACACAACATGTGGCGTGTGTTCATGGTCTCACCAATACAAAACTACGTCATCGCTTAGAATGCGATTTTCAACACCCAATTCGGAAAAACTCCAATTCCCTGCGTTTTGACAACAAAACTCAACCAACAATTTATACTAACGAGCTAAAGACTTAAAATCGACCCACTTGCATATTTTCCTACTAACGATTTTGAGTTTTTGAACTCAAACTTGGATCCGAAAGAAACAGAGGGTACGTACCCTTTAAAACCATTACTAGAACTCAACAATTTTGACGACGGAAACTCAAAATGGCACGATTCCATCTTCGTGGCTCTCTCTCTCTCTCTCTCCTCTTTTATAAAAATGTAAACTTATTTAATATATAATATACATTTTCAGCTAATAAAATTTAATTAATATATAATATAATGTATATAATAAATAAATAATTAAATTGTAAATGTGATTCAAAATTGTAATCGAAATCTTGATTTACCTTACATGACAATTTAACCACGCGACAATTTTTAACTTTAATCGATTTGTCCATTTGACTGAAAAATCACATGTTACCGAACTTTAATGAATTAAGAAAATTCGAGTGAATATAGAACAATTTGACATCGAATAACTTAAAAAATTTACTCAAAAAATTTTATTATCATAACATTAGTAGATTTTATAATATTAATACTCCCATCATTTCTCTTGGATGTTTACTAATAATTTGAAATTCATGATTGGAAATTATTACAACCAGAAGAAAGTAATGGGTAAAAATCTAATTAGGGCCACCACTTTCAAATATTAATTAATATATACATAAAGATTGGACAT
The DNA here is from genome assembly GCA_022433065.1 of Begonia loranthoides. Lineage (NCBI taxonomy): Eukaryota > Viridiplantae > Streptophyta > Magnoliopsida > Cucurbitales > Begoniaceae > Begonia > Begonia loranthoides. The sequence continues at coordinate 16,038,580 of CM039476.1, read as the reverse complement.
GTTTTTTAATAAGATTGGATTATTAAAATAAACAATGCAGTAGAGATAGAAGCACATGATGTCATCCAATGATACACATCATTTTTTTTCCCACGTTGAGGAAATTCTAGGTCAGATCAATCATTATATTATTAATTTTTTTGGAAAGTTAAAAAAAAAAACCTATTTTTTGATTGCATGATTAAAGTGGGTGCAACCTAGGTGTTGGCTTAGTAAAATTTCTTGACAATTATATTAGGGTTTATCTTTGGGTAGAGCTGAACTCATTGGAAATCAGTTGATTAATCGATGTATTTAAGAAAAAAAAAACATTATTTTTATTGATTAATCGATATTATTTGTGACTTTAAAAAAATTAAAGTAATTAACAAGCATCCTCTATTTTTTTCTTGAATTTTCACTTTAAATCAATGTTTATGTCAAATAAGTTATATTCAATCGAGATTAATTAATGAAAATTATTAATATTAATATTGAAATATGATGTTTTTTTAACTGATACTTTGAATTTTTATTTTTATTTTTTTATATTTCAAAGTTTGAGACATTAGAAATAGACACTCTTACTATTAGAATGTTCGTTAAATGGCGGATACCAAAGCTTATGTGGACACCAACGCTTCTGTAGCCACGTATCCTTTTGAAATTAAACATACTTACTTCGATGACAAAGCAGTGCCATAGACTATGCGGGCACTAAAGATGAAAAATATCTGTTTTGAGATAAATTTTTTTCCATAGCTGACATGTCGTCTTTTTGCAGCAGACCTCTACATGAAGTAGTAGTCAATGACGTGCTTTCTGTTGCGAAAGATAAGTCATATTCTAATAACTTTCTTTTCGTGAAGTAAGACATATATCCGTCGTAGAAATGATATTTTCCATAGCAGAAGTGTGCATTCCACTACAGAAAGTAAGTTCTATTCCAAGAACTTATTTTTTTTATCAGAAGACAAGTATTCGCAGTGAAAAAGGTAATTTCTGCAAATAATATTTATTATTTAACAAACCTCCTAACAGTAAGAGTATTTATTGCTAACGGCTCAAACTTTGAGTTGTTAAACAATAAAATTTAAAATTTAAGGTGTTAATAAAAAGATTATTGATAATTAATTTTAATTAATTAATTTATTAATAGTACTAATGACTTTGTGTTTATTGTAGAACTTTTCATGTATTTCAAACTTAATGGGAACCATGAGAGTCAAAGTCAAAGGAAGAGAATATCTGACAAGTATATAAAATATTATAATTTAGGGTTAGTGGAGATTGGAGAGTTCCCAGTGAAAAGAAATAATATATTTTAATTTGGAATTAATTAAATAATAAAAAAATTATATAACAATTTCCCAAGTACATCTGATTCACGTCTACCACCACCTTGCTTACATTTATTTAATTATAATAATTAAAAAATGATTTAATAAAATAAATAAATTAGAGTGTTAAAAGGAGGAAGAAGAGGCCGCGTCTCCTCCTTTCACACAAATTAATAAGTATATTGCGTAAATTAATAAATAAATGACACATAAATGTCACGTGTAAAATTACTTTATAAACTACATACGAGATTTAGAGTGTAAAATTACAATATAAACGCAGCGTTACTCTTTTCAATATTTGATGAGTTATTTATTCATTGATTTTTATACGTTTGATATGTATTTTTGCAGAAGGAAAATATTTTCTCGTGTGTTAATACGACGAGAACAAACGCTTTTCTTCTTTCGCTGACATGCAAGACACACGTTCGAGACCCTCCATGCTTGAAGACATTGAGGGTAAATTTTTATTTTTTCAAAATATTTATGTCCATCAAATCGATTGCGAGAAATTATTTTTGTTTTCTTTATTCGTAATATTTTTCTGTGACAACATTAACGATAAATTATGTTGAAAAATGACACGTAACCGTCACGTGTAAAATTACTCTATAAACTACATGCAAGATTTAGAGTGTAAAAGCAGCATTGCTCTTTTCAATATTTGATGACTTATTTATTAATTGATTCTTATACATTCGATATCTTTTTGGCAAAAGGATTGTGTTTTCTCGTATGTTAATACGACGGGAACAAACATTTTTCTTCTTTCTCCAACATGCAAGACACTCGATCGAGGCCTTCCATGCTTAAAAACATTTAGGGTAAGTTTTATTTTATTTTTTTATGAAAAATGTGACAGTAATGTTTGCGCTGTTTATTTCTCATAATTCAATATTTTATTTGTCAGTAAAAATTATTTAGTGTTTATCTTATTATTTGTAATACCCCAAATTTTTGGTTAAGTCTAAGAAGATAATGTTATTATTTGAGAAGAATTAGAGTTATGTTGGATGGTTATGATATTGAATTAGTGATAGTGAATTAGAAATGGTTAAACTAGTAAGGATTGGCTATGATACCCCAAAAGGGTGGGTGCTTCAATCTCACATCGACTTGAGGGAAGTGAAATGCTTGAAATATAAGTGAGTGTCCATCCATACCATGTGTACACGTTTTGGATTAGTGATATGGGACGCTGACCCAAGAACAAATCCGTGCGGGCCGAAGTTCACCCAAAGCGGACAATATCTGCTTGGACTGAATGATTACCCACTTAATATCAATATAAAAACGGGTTGCTTCATCACTAATCACCTAGTTCAATGATTATTTTATTAATTTCTCGTATTTTAAATAGTTTATAAAAATAATATATAATATTCACTTTAAATATTTATGAGAAATTCCAAGGAAAAGATATGTTTTTCGGGTATGTGAACGCAGGGAAAATGGGATGGGCAGAAGATGAGGGGGTGAATTGAGATAATGACACGTGGTCAGGAATCTAGGGCTCTGATGGCTTCGTAGGAGTGGGACCATGGAAAGAGTGGTCCCCACAACCCATCTAGCAAAGGAATGGCCAAACAAGGCACATGGGATTTCAATTTTGCCCTTCATCTTTCCTAAAGTTTTCTTAAGGAAATAAAATATATTTATGAATTTCACGATTTGAAAAATACGAAGAGTCCCGTGTTTGTGTTTGCGTCACGACAAATATATAGTTGCTCGTATATATTTAATCTTTAAAACCTGAGTAAGTAGTCCCTTTACTAGAGATGGGTCAAAACCGAACCGAATCCTCAGTTCGAATTAGGGTGTCAAATCTATGAAAACCAAACAAAACAGTAGATCAAAAAACTCGTAATTCGGTCCAAACCCGATCTAAAACCCACCAAATCAGTCCAAAATCAACAAGTAGATGTATTTTAATAATATTAATGTTTATTTTGAAACCAAATTGTATCTCTCAGTTCGTTTCGATTTTCACTTCCAAGTTAGGAAAACTGTTATTTCACGATTCGATTTGGTTAGACCTCGAAATTGGACAGAACTCAACCGTGTCTGCCTCTACCCACATACACAAGTTATTAATATCATAACTCTAAATTGTTAGATGATTTACAAGATAATTATTGAGTACTTGATAGTAGAGAAAACAACCATGGAAATTTTTAGAGTCTATCTTCTAAAGGCCAAGAGGTGAAAGATAGAGGTGGGCTTTAATGGGCTTTGAAAAACAATGAGAGCAAAGATTAGGCCCAATCTGAACGCACTAAAAACTAGTGAGATAACTAGATATGATAACACTAGGTGTACTCTCTTTTTTTATCAATTGACGTGAAATTAATTAATTGGTGGGATAATTAAGATAAAGTATAAATAATTATGAAAAGATATTAATTATATCAGTTAACAAACGTTACGTCGGAATAAGTTAAAAAGATCAAACATTACTCTTTTATATATTGTTCTCTTGCAGCCTAAACCCTCGCACGTTTGTTTTTGGATCTTCTCTAAAAACACGTCTGGTTAGTTTAGAGAGATAACTCTACATAGATATCGATCTCCTCGACGTTTTTCAAATGATGCGAGATTGCGTAGTTCTCCTGATATTGGTTAGATCTGCAACCATTTTTTCCTTACAGGACGAGTTATTACAAAGAAACTCGCATTAACCTTTATGAGTTATTAACATATAGTTAGAAGATAAGCAATATAGTCCATATGATGAAATGAACATTTTTAATATTACACATATAATTAGAAGATAAGCAATATACTTCCCGATCGATTAACTAAGGCCACTTGGATCATAATCGTCGATGGCTAGATCGAAGCATTTCTCTACTTCATTATAGTTGATAGTGCATAGCACAAGTTAGTCTCACCGTATAACTTGGCCAACATGTTGTTTCTCGTGGTCTGTTCACCAACGGCCTTGCAAAATGCACTGCTCAACAGAATCTTCCCGAAATTAATTAAGGTGACACAAAATTTATTATGATTCAATTTGATAATTACTTTATAGCAATTATAACTCCTTTTACATTACATAATATATCAAGCTCGAAACACACAATAATATGCCGAGACAGAGAGAGAGACTAGTTCTTATTCTGAAAATAATGGGAGATGACATCAGCCTCGGTAGTGGGTTGGATTGGGCCGGCCTGGTAAAAAAAACCTAGGTCAAGTTCAAAGTTGGGCCTATGGGTCTTGGACATGGAGTTAAATCGACTTGATTTTTGACTCAGTGTTGCAACACTCGTTATGGCGATAGAGAAAAAACATAACATAACTTGCCTATGCGTCGATCTTTGGATAAGGCTAGGTCGGCTCAAGTATAAGGCTGCGGGCGGCCCGTCTAGGAAGAGAGAGGTCCAAGATGGACCTTAATTTAAAAGGGAAAAAAACCGGCCCGGTCTACATGCTTGGGCCGGATACGAGGCATGGGTGACGAAATATTCTCGAAATTGAGGAAGGGTGAAGCAGAAGCCAGCCCTACAATGGCGATACGTGAATATTTCAATCTAAACCAGTGCACTTCAACTGTATAATGTATATAAAAGAAGATTGAGCTCAATCCGGGTCATTTGGTCTCTGACCAAGCATAATCCGGGTCGGGTGCGGTTTGGTAGAGAATTAGAAAGCCTGTGTTTTGAGCTAAACCATTCTAATTTTTAGCTTCGCAATTGTCAGTTCTCTGGAGAGAGTGAAAAGCTTTTCAGCTCTAACAATGGCGGATGGGAACTCGGGTGTAACTGTTGCAGTAGAGAGAGAAGGAGAGGAGAGAGAAAGGAAAGAACTTTGAAACCGAAGGCGAAGAGCCATTACTAGCTGGCAGTGTGCTTCCATGTTCTGCCTTGAGCAGAAGAAATGTAGAATGGTCTTCAATGGTGGAGGGAGGAAGAGTCTTTTCGGCTGGCTCAAAGTGGGACCCTCCTAAAAGAAAGAAGGTTTGTGATTGGTGGAATTCTCAAATTATTAGTTATGTTTGGTCAAAGAAAGATTATTATCATTGACCAAAATTATTAATTTTAGAGTTGAGGACAATCATCAATTACACAAGCACATCACGTATTGTGCTTTACTCATTCATTAATTTCTCTGCACTATAATCGAATACATTGACAAATTCATACCCACTAAAAACTAGACATTTGAGATTGAGCACAGCTTTAATTTTGAGGCCTACGGATATGCATTTCATGCTCATAATGTATTAAATAAGATGCATATGGGCACAATAGAATAATTGGTTTTTCGTACTTATCTTTCTCGATTATTAGCGTGACATATCACGTGTCTTGTGCGTCATGTATTAATACTCGTGGTACAATTATTGTTTTGATTGTTCTTAAATGGTATTATCAATGATTTAAAGCTAGGGGTGGACAAACCGGTTCTCAGTCTAGTTCTGGTTCTGTTTGCGGACCTCTTGGAATCGACCATTCGGTTCTCAGTTCCAAGAGTGAAGAACTAAAATCGGAACTGCAAGGAATCGGATCTGGACCCGAGTCTCGATTTCGATTCAGTTCCAGTTTGAACTAGTTTTTCTATTTGCTCTTCATTTTTTACTATTCCTAATTTAGCCTGAAAAATGAAAGAGTCATGGGTGATTTTCTATTCTAAAATCTTCAACTGTGGATTTAAGGGCCGAAACTAGTGATTTTGGGCCTGATAAAGGTCTTTCACTAGTAAAACCAATGATATGTCATAGATCTTCGAGAGAGTTTCGATTTGATATCTTATGGAGCCGATTCTGATACCCGTAACTAAAATTATGGTCATTTAAAATTGAAGAAGTCAAGAATCTCCATCAAGAATCTCATAAAAGGATTCGATTCGTAAAACATATACGTATATAAATCAGCAAAAACTATATTTTTAATTTCGGAGGATACCTCGTATGAGAATTCTCACCGAAAAGACAGAGTCAACTGAAAAAAAATAGAAACTTTGAAGTAGCTATTTCCAGCAACGTTAGTTGTATACTTTAATTTTGTATTATAAATATGTATTTTATGGTTTTCTGATTTAAAATTAAAATGGAAAAATTATATCATATTTCCTTGATTCTTTATAATCTATTATAAGTTTATGAAAAACAGAATTATTATATAATTATTCAAAACAAATTGTAAAATAAGTGAATTTTGAATTTGAAAAAATAAAGAAAAGAAATGGATAATTAACAAAAAAAAAAACTAAATTATGATATCAGTAACAAGACAAAACTAAACGATTTTTACAGTGGATATGTCGTCTTTCTACAACGATCAGTACATGAAGTAATTATATTCAAATATTTATTTTTCTCAACGAAAAACAAATATTCTTTGCGAAAAAAAGGTATTTTTTGCAAGAGAAAAGTAATTTCAGCAACAGAAAAGATAATTTATGCGATGGATACTTGTCTTCCGTTACAAAATCTTAATTCCTCGACGTCATTGATGAACAATAATTAAAAACGCTTCAAATTGCCCTAGATGCGATACACTTCTACTTTAAGAAAGATCTAAGGTTTACTAATATAAGTCTCAGCAGTGTTGGATTATATACAATATTATAGAATTATTCGCTGAAAAAAGTAATTCCTATCCCAATGAATTATGTTATGCTGTGTCTGCTATAAAAAATACTTTTTTCGTGGCTGAAAATATGATTTCTTCTGCGAAAACTAGTATTCCTTTGTAAAAAAAAAAATTTAATTTTTAATAAAAAACATAACAACAATATTTATCTCGTTCATTTTTTATAATTTAATTTTTTATTTATTAGAAAAAAATATTTAATTTTTTTTACCCATGAAAAAGACAAAATGGAAAAATATTAATTAATTTTTTATATTTATTTTCCCTCTAAATCGTAAATCAGAAAACGAAAGAACCTTATATTTTGAGAACTGGTCCTGGATCTCGACGTAAAGTTGAACGCAAGACAAATCATACTGTTCAACTGGACCACGTTCTTGATCTTTAAGGTCGTCCTTCCTGTTTGCTTCTTCTTCTTCCTTTTACCTGTAGGCATTTAGTCTCTCCCCTCATCCGCCATCGCTATTCTACCCTAGCTTACAGTCTGTCTTCTGCTCAAATCTGGTAGTGGACGCCATTAAAGGTTTCATTTTTATCTTCTCTCTCGAGTTTCTTTCTGGGTTTTTCTTCTTCCTCGTTTTCGATCAAAGGGTCTTACTACGGTTTTGGGTCTTCAACGAGTCGGCATTCGGAAGTGTGTTTGGCTTCCGAGAAAATTTTGAGTGAACTGAGAGAAAGAGAAAGAAAGAGGGAGAAAAGGTAAAGAGAGTATGTCTGGTCGAATTTGAGTTTCGACCCAAGTGTTTGATTCTGCGTTAGATTTTGTTTCAAAAATCAGAACATTAAGGAGAAACTGCTACTGCTAATGCCGAGGCAAAACATTGACATGGATTTGATACCTGGGAAAATCCGAAAGCGAGGCTGTTCTTCGTCAGCTTCGTCGTCTTCTTCGATTTTTCAAAATTACAGGTTCAAGAGGGCTGTTCTGGTCGGAAAGAGGGGCGGTTCCTACACTCCGGTGCCGACATGGAGGCTTATAAGCTCGAGATCTCGATCTCCGGCATCTGCACCACGGGCCAAGGATTCTCCGGCGTCTCAAAGCGGTGGCAGAAAATCTAATCAAGCTCCGGTATCAGCAAGGAAACTCGCAGCTACTCTGTGGGGGATTAATGAGATTCCATTGATGGAGGAAGAACTGGAATTGGATGGAAGGAGGTTGAAGGAGCCCAGAGGTAGAGAGATCTCAGCTCATAGCCCTGTTTCTGAGGTGAGATACTCCTTTGATCGTCTTACTTCTATGAATTTAGTTACTTGGTATGGAAAATTCTCGATCCGATTTTGCATTGTTTTCTATATGAAATCTTGTTCTTGTGCAATCGAATGGGATCCGATTGTTTAGATTATTGGATCGGATAAATTACCGACAATCTCAAAAGTTAAAACTTATAGATAGAAAACAATCGAATCGTCTATATATTTCTTATCCGTCTTTATGCGGAGTTGTTTAGATGGGGTTAGATTTGTCCATGTCGAGATTCAAATTTGAGATTTCTCTGATATCATAATAAATTACTAATAATCTTAAAAGTTTAAGTTTTTCGTTTCATTTTTCAGAGGATTGATCGATTTGGAACGGACAGTCGCTGCAGAGGAATACGGTCGATGTCTCAGAATCCGAAACATCGAGATCACAGCATTGGAGGGACTGATTTCGTTGGCAAAGCTAGCGCGTCGGAGGTATGTTAAATTCGATCATATCGTATGATTTTCGTCGAATGACACTACTGTAAAACGATAAGAAGTAAACATTCGGGATAATCGACGAAGTGATTTTTTCGATATGTTTTATAGGTGGAGAGTAGATCTAGAACTCAAATTCCTATCATATCGACCAAGGCACGATTGAAGGACATTAGTAATGCTTTAACCACATCGAAAGAGCTCGTTAAAATTATCAACCGAGTGTGGGGCCACGAAGATCGGCCTTCCTCGAGCATGTCTCTAATTTCCGCGTTGCACGCTGAGCTGGAGAGGAGTCGATCACAGGTCAATCAGCTGATCCAAGATCAACGATCCAATCAGAACGATATGAACCATCTGATGAAGTGTTTTGCAGAGGAAAAAGCCGCGTGGAAAAGCAAAGAGAAGGAATCGGTCGAGGCTGCCATCGAGGTGATCGCTGGAGAACTTGAAGCCGAAAGGAAATTGAGAAGACGATTCGAAAGCTTTAACAAGAAGCTCGGCCGAGAATTGGCAGAGACAAAGTCGGCTTTCCTTAAATTACTCAAAGAACATGAAAGCGAAAAAAGAGCCAGAGAAATTATTGAACAAGTATGCGAAGAATTAGCCCGAGGAATCGAGAGCAAAGTGGCGGTACAAGAATTCAAGGAAGTCGATAAAAACTCGTTATTTAGGGAAAATGTGGATATTTCAGAGGCAAATTACGAGGCCGACGAGAAGAGTGCAGCAGTTGAGAAACTGAGAAATCAGCTTGAGGCCGCACTCGGAAGTAAACAAGCGAAACAAAATAAAAACGGATCGAACTATCCTATTGATGTGAAGATTTCTGGTTTTACTGGCAGAAATCATCTTAATTTGCATCAAAACGAAGAATTCGACGACGGGGACGTTGAAAATCGATCCGAATGCTTAGAAGATTCGGCTAATAGCGACCTTCACTCCGTTGAATTAAATATCGACAATAATACAAAGGGAGTTGCTCGAGACAGAAGAAAGCCGTCAATAATCGAAGAAACCGAATCGAAAAAAAGCACTTTTCTTCGAAGAAGCATATATGAAGGAGTGGAATGGGGAATCCAAGCTGAGAAGAGCCAAATCTTTTCCGGAGATAAGTTTGAAGAGAGGAGGAAATTCTATGGAGATGAGTATAAACCAGCAAAGAGCCTTAGAGAAAGATCATCCAAAGGCAATGGCAGTCCAACTATGCAGTGGGGGCAGCAATGGCCTCCGACCGGCAAAGGGTTGGTTCAAAATCGAGGCTGATCGAAGGCAGCCGGCTCAAAAAATCCCTTCTCGAGGTATATTTTTATCGAAAGCCTTCAATATTTGAACTAGTTCTTCTGTATAGAAATAACCTCTAGATATAGCTGATATTTGTTATCTAACTGAGCTTTCTTTGAGGAATCTATGGCTATATCTTACATTGACTATACAAATCTGAGTAAAACATCTAATAATTTGGTGATCGTTTCGATCTGCGATGATGGGTTCTCATTTTCGAATCGAATCAACGAAAAATTATATCGAATTTCGGATTCTTTTAACGATTTCCCGCTATCCCGACTATGAGAATTTGCAGTTTTCAGATTATGAATCAAGTTTTTTAAGAGTGAAAATTTCTCTTTTTGGAGAAAAATTACGAACAGAAGAGAAATTCACTATTAGGAAATCAATAGAAAATAAATTTTGCGACTTAAGTATCAATATATAGAGAAAGAAAATAGAAAACTCTAATATTAAATATGGATCCGACCCGGTCCAACTGCAATTCAGGTCATACCAAATTTTCAATCTCGTTACTCAACTTTTAAAATGATTGTTGAGCTTTACATTCTTCCTAAACTGCAAATATATTTAAGACAAAAAAAATATTTCAAAATTATAAGATTTATAAAAATATTAGATCAAATTTTATTAAAAACTATACTTTTTGCATTTGTTATAACATCATTATAGCATTGTTAGATCATTAAATCATTTTACTATTTTTTTACTCAAAATTTAATACATTTTTACAAATAAATCCTATCATAATAACTATATATTATAGATTTGTCAATTCCATAAATATTGTAGGTTAGAAGGGAAAATAGCACTAATAGTAGGCGGAGCAAGCGGCGTAGGGGAATGCGATGATCTCACCTATTCTCTTTACGTCCACTGCGATGTCACCAATGAGAATCAAGTGAAAAATGTCGTTCAAAAAGTGGTAGAAAAGTTTGGCAAACACGATATAATGCTCAACAATGCAGGCGTACTCGGTTCGACCAAGTCACACATTATCAATTCTGAGAAGGACGATTTCATGCGCTTCTTGAACATGAAAGTGATGGGTGTTTTTTTCGGCATAAAACAAGCAGCTCAAGCTATGATCCCGGCTCGACAAGGAAACATTGTATCGATGACTAGTGTAAGCTCAAGTGTTACCGGTTCAGAACCCCACGACGACATGTCTTGCAAACACGCCGTCGTTGACTTGATGAAAAGCGTATGTGTCGAGCTTGGTTGATTTGTGATTAGGGTCACTTGCATGTCACCTTATGGTGACATGCCAACAGAAGCTCTGATACCAAATAACTTGTTAACGGAAACTTTTATACCAAATGACGGGCATTGAGTAAGGTTCTCAGAAGCATGAGGTTGATTTGTGGTTGAGGACCGGTCGACCGGAAAACAAACAAGTTGAAAGGGTCGCTTATGGACAATTTGCGGTCAACCTAATGAACAATGAGCGGTCAACCTGGTTAACAGTGACATGCGTCCGCGGATTTGTTGTTTCGCAGATTTTTCTAGAAAATTTTGACAACAACGAAAACACCTCTAATGGATGAATTTGTACACGATTTTTTGATACGATCTCAATGAATAAATGATAAAGTAACTCTCAAAATTTTGTGGGAAAATTCGAAGGGACAATCAAGATATGATTGAAATGGTGCAAGTCAGTTAGAAAATTACCTACTCACAACTTTCTACTCTCAAGGCGATCTCCAATGGAAGAAACACTCCAACTTGATAAATTGTAACCTTACAAAGGAATTCACTTTATTGGAAAAGGAAGTGAGAAAGTTGAAATAAAAAGAAAATTAATTTAACTCTCACAAATGCTTTGACATTGAAATACAAAACAATTGATTGCTAACAATTGAATTGCAATGTGAGTTTTTGTTAAAAAAAAACAAAGAGGAGAAACTAAAAGCTTTGCATTTTAATTCATTAAAACTAAAAATAAAAAATCCTAAGGGGAGCTTAAATAGTTCCTCCAAAATTAGGGTTTCGAGTTTATAAACGAAAATTATGAAATTAACCTTACTAGAACTCCTACTCAATCTATGACAACCTACAATCGAATGACTCTAAATTTAATTATAAAATAAATAAATTAAACTATAAATAAAACTTAAAGTCTTGCGTATAGACATGATTCAATGGGTCAGGCTTCAAAGTCCATCTTCAAACTGATTTGGGCTTCAATTTTGGGTAAGAGATACTGGACTTCTTTACCAGAAAGCAAAGCTCTCTGTTCAAAAACTCTTTCGCTTAGCCAAAAAACTCCAAATTTAACGAAACACCTCATTCTGAAAAATCTTGAGATGTCAGCTACAATCTTTATAAGACACTTTTTTTTTTATATGAGTTTGTTAAAGTTGCCAAATATATCAAATATTGTTCGGGGGTTAGATTGTCAGCAATTTTTTTGAATGTCTCATGCTTCCTCTAAACTTGTGCTTAATTTTTCATTTATATTTGTGCTCAATTGTGATTAGAAGGAATCTGTGACACATTATCCAAGCTAGAAGATGTGGCAAATGTTGCTCTTTATTTGGCATATGATGAATCAAGCTATGTGAGTGATCACAATTTGCTTGTAGATGGAGGATTTAGCCTTCGTAATCCGGGAGTGGGTGTGATTAAGCACTAGTTAATCACTATTTTCCACAAAAAATGGGTGGCTTTCCTAATTGGATGTTATTCTTCTATTTTTTTTATACATTATGATAAACTTATACATCATGTTTACTTATATCGTAAAAATATAAATAATAGAGTAAAATACAATTTAACTGACAAAATAAAGGGTAAAAAACAACTGATAAAACACAGTCCAACTGAAGTCCAGTTTATTGCATATAATGGATATCACAATCGATTTTGAATACTAAAACACAGTCCAACTGAAGTTTGCATTTGAAATTGGGTGTGCGTCACATCTAGTGAGTCAAAATAACTAGTATAAATTAAAATGATCATTACAAGCAAAAAAAAAAAAAAAACGTGACACGTTTGACAATTTTATCAAAGTATGAACTGTTTTGCTAACTACCCAAATTACAAGAATAACTTTACTCAAAAATTGTTGAAGATTTTATTTATTGGTGTCCCCTAAGTTTAAGTTTATCGACTAAAATGAATTTATTCTATAAAATACGTATTTTTACCAAAATTACTAGAATTTGATTAGTTTAAATAATAAAATAATGAAAATATTTGAATTTTTATGAGTAAAATTTATTCGTAAATAAAGGCAAAAATAATATAGTTGGGCCTATAAAAATATAATTTCGGCCTAGTCTATATAAGTTGGGCAAGTCCATATCCTCTCTCTCTCTCCTACTTTTCTTGGTTGATTTCTCTCTCAACAGTCTCTCTCCACACACTCTCTCTCTCTCTCCATCTTTCTTGGTTTTTGTCTCTCTCATCGATGGGAAGCAGCTCCTACATAGCAGAAATTGGAAGAAGGTATGGATTCTATTTTCAAGTTGTTTCATTTGATCCAACCCACAACAATTAATTACAATTAACTTCCAATAAAATTCTTATTATTTTGATTTCATTTTTAAATATTTTCCGTCCATTTGTCGCAATACATTTAGCGAAAAACATGATCTCCGAGACCCCAAATCTTTAATCGATTCGTGCATGGCCAAGATCCTGAGTGTTGTTCAACCCAAATTTTTTTTTTATTTGTTGATATAAATTGAAATGCATAACTTCTGGAAACCGAAATCGATTTTGAAATTAGAAAATGACCCACGATTCGGTCTAAGTCAGATCTAAATTCAACAAAACGGGTCCAAAATCAACGTTAAATATACGCATTTGGTTCGGATTATCGAATTCCAATCCGGGTTTGAAACTAATTTTTTAGTCATCCCCAAGACTAGATCAAAGTGGACTATTTAATTAGAAAGGAAAATAAGGAGAATAGATGACTTAGAACAAAATATTTGCATTATTTAATACAAATTAATCATTTAAATTTTAATATTAATTTCAAGTCCAAAGTAGGGGTGGCAACTGGCAGCATTGTCATTGTCACGTACATCAATAATTCGTACTCAATTAATTACAATGGTACTAGGAGTCAATTATTAAATAATTATTGTAAATAAATAAAATATTCAATTATTAAAAATAAATTCATCAAATTTTATTGTAAGAAACATTATTTTCTACCGAGGAAATATTACCTTTTATTGCGGAAAGTGAGTGTATAGAGTAGGTCTCATAAAATATTATTTTCTTTTGTATAAAAATGATTTTTTTTTCGAAACATAAGTAATTCTTTCTACTGTGTAAAATAGTTTTTGTTCTCCGTTAGTTGAATTTTTTGTCGTTGTCTAGTGTAGCAAATAATAAATTTTTTGCGCGAGTTTTCTCAATGGATCGAAAATATGTCTAGGTTGGAATATACTGATTTTTTAACAAATAGTTAATTGAAAATATTCCATTTTGATACCAAAATCGATTTTGAACAGCTTAACGTTTCTAAAATATGTTTTTCGGCTAGTTTCCGCAGTGAATATAAAACACGTTTACCTTGGAGTACATTGATTTTTCAACAAATAGTTAACTGAAAAATATTTTATTTTGATACTAAAATTGATTTCGAACAGGTTAACTGAAAATCTAATATTTTGAAAAATTTTCTTGTTTTTAACATTTTTTTCAACAGATTAACGGCGATATTTACGTGGTTAATTTTACAAAATTAAGTATTTTATTTATTATAAAAAATTATTTAATGATTTACTTGTCATTGATTCAATAGTTTAGTGGTTGTTTCATTAATTTCCGTCGTGCAAACAACATTTTATGATTTCAAAAACTGTTTTTGAAAATTACTGCGTTTCAAAACTTAATCGTTGATTGTAACTTTGAAAATCCTAATGCTCGAGTTGTTGATTGGCAGCAAAGTTTGAATTTTGTTTTCTGGAGAAGGGTGGAATTAGGGATTTGGTTTCTTTTCAAAATCAAAGATTTTGATCAGGAATATTTTAGAAACCAAAAACAGAGTTCTGATCAGGAACTCTAGCTTTCGGTTAACCACAGCTTGACAAATCACTGAAGGTTATGTATTGGATTAAATCTTCGGGGAAGAGTTCCAGTCGGGAACTTGAAATCCTTGTCTATGACTAGTCATCGCTGGAAGTTGCCGTGATGTGGGTGATAATCGGAATCGTTCGTGGACAAAGTAAACACCAAGCTCTGTCCACGAACGGAAATGGACCGCGTCCAGATTTAATGCCTGGATTGCAATCCAGTCTTTTTTTTAGGTCATCACCCAAATCTTTGATGGGCCAAACCAGACCCTAATTTGGACAAAATTTTAGATTTAAATTTGATTTAATTGGGCCAATCCATAAAACAAAATTCAAACTTTGCTGCCAATCAACAACTTGACCATTGCCGACTATCGATCGTGGACACCCACTGCCAGTTTTCAACAATAAAAATACCTTACTCGTTAATTACCGAGCCATGGAGAGAAGGAATATTGACAATTTCTAAGGGAATCGGTACTTACCGTGAAAAATGGAGAGAAGAAACTACTCGACGGACCGAGCAACACTCGCCGATCAGGGAGAAGAGAATTGCTAGAGAGGTCTAGAAAAGAGAAATGGAATGGTGGGAAATATGTGGGGACCTCTCCCACAAATCTGGATATGGGGGTTATCCCCCCTATTTCTGCAACTACTCCCGTAAGGGGGGTTTTAATTTAAATATATATATATTTTTTAATTTTTAATGGACAAAAAGAACCAGACTTTACAGTCACCCCCTTTAGGGCTGTGAAAGAGCGCATCATTTTCTCAAAAGTGTCACCATCCTCCCCCAGGTAGTTGGTAGCCAGCGGAGTCGCTACAGCATATGGCGACTTATGATTGGAGTCCAGAATACTTCCAAAATTTCGAAGTGTTAGAACCTAGCCACAATAATTGATTTAAAAATCAGGATTTAATTTGAAACTAGACTTTAATCCAAATCGGGAAATTCAATCTATTCGATAAACTTTACAATATTCAAAAACAACTTCTTTATGATATCCAATCCAGTCCATTTGAGTTTGACCCAATTCTAGAGGTCCAATAAGAAGGCCCACTTATGGAGGCCCAACATGGAGATCCATGGAGGCCCAACTAACTCAATTTCAATCAAATAATTTATTTATACTGGATTGATCTAATTAAATCAAATTTAAATCTAAAATTTTGTCCAAATTAGGGTCTGGTTTGGCCCATCAAAGATTTGGGTGATGACCTAAAAAAAAGACTGGACTGCAATCCAGGCATTAAATCTGGACGCGGTGCATTTCCGTTCGTGACATGCTCAATTTAAGTTATTAATTAATTTATTTTTTCTTTAATTTTGTTTCTTTATAAGTATTTTTACATCAAACTATTTGGTTCACTTTTTAAAATCAGGCCAAATGCCAAGTCTTCTACTCTTCTTCTTCTCCAGTCATTTCTTGAATTTTGTCTCTCTGCAACAAGAAAGCTCTGAAGAGCTTTAATGGAGTCTAATCAGGCTGCTCTGGAGCTGTTTAGGGTCATCCCTTTCGTCTTTTATTTGTCTTGCTGGGTGGTCACAACAATGAGCCTACCCCACTCCTTCTCTGCCGCGTGGCACTTTTGTTTCTCCCAAGTATTTTCCAAAGTTGACAATAATAAAACAATAATAGGAATAATAGCAATATGCATGTATGGTTTGACATTGTCATTATTATCGACCTTAATTTATCTGTTTAAATTTACTTTCAAGCGAGACCATATACATGTTAATGCTATCGAAAAAGTGCCTAAATTTATTAGTATATCGGGAGACCATATACATGTTAATGCTATCGAAAAAGTGCCTAAATTTATTAGTATATCGGGTTGAGCATGGGCTCGTTTAATCTAGTTTTGCCTTAAAATCATATCCAACTGTGGCCTCATTCGAAATTGGGGCCAAAATCGTTATTTTGGTTCGGTTCAAGTTCAATTTTGGTTCAGATTTGAAATTAAAATTAAAAAAATTATATTTAAAATCGATTTCGGATTGGTTTTCTGGATTCTGAGTCAAGTTTGGGTCGAGTTATGAATTATTTTCATGTTTTGGGTTACGTTCAAATAGGTTTGTGGTGGATTTTTCGACCCATGATTCGATTTGATTTTCATGATTTTATGCCCAAAATCGTGAAACGAATCGTAACCCATGGTTCTATTACAACCAAAACCGGATTTGGTTCCTATAGAGATGAGAACCAGACTGAACCAAGACCAAACCACCAATTTGGTTTCTGCCCAACCCTACAGTGAATAATGCTTTGCCAATTTTCACGTCGATAAATTTCTCTCTCTAAAAACTTCGTCTCAAGATCAAAATTTCTCTTCGTTGGACGACGATAAGATTCACAAAATAACCCAAAACAAAATGATCGGTCGCACGTAAATAAACCCGACTAAGCTTTACAATTCCAAACCAAGCAAAGAACCCTAGAAATTATGGTTAGGATAATTTAATGTAGATTTGAATTTGATGAAGAATTATAAGAGTCAAGATCAATCAAAGAGCAGATATGATTTATGTTTTCTCAAAATGATTTTGTTACTGGATCAACTATTCAACGATCTCCTTTTTCTTCTTGGGCGGACATAATTTTCTTCACCTGCATTCTTCCTTGTTTTTTCACAAATTCTTCTTTTTCTAGAAAGTATTTTTCTCTCTATGGCTAGTCCTTTGAAAAGTTCTCCTCTTGACTCTTCTCTTTCTTGACGACCCTTTTTATGACCAAGGAAAGTCGAGAAGGAATTGAAAGGATAAACCTCAAATTGTTCCAATTTGTGTGCAAATCGTTAGCCAATCCAACAAGTTGAGGAAGATTGCTCAAACTCTTTGTGTCTATTTTTTCTAACTTGTATGTCTTTCCTAGGGCCAATTCGGTCAAGTACTATCCTAGAACTGGACCAAACCGTAGCATAACAGTTATAAAAATTCTGAATCGAGACTGAACTGATTATCGTAAATTACATTATAAATTAGTTTATGAAAGTTGTCTGTGAATTGGGAACCAATTATCGTGCATCAGTCCTATAAAAAGATGATCCCACAGAAGTGTTGGATGTTGCAAGGATGCGGGAAGACGAGGGATCGTTAGATTTGAATTTAAGGATAGAACGTGAACTATTAGATTAGGAAATATTCTTCCGCAAAAAGGGAAGATGTCGCGCGGAGGGAAGGTATTTTAGTTGAACATCATCGTTAATGTTATGGAACGCATTTCCAAGACAAAAAATGTGTCAACGGCAACATATTACAAGATGGAACATCGTCGTTTTATGGGATAACGCATTTTTAAGGTAGCAAACGTGTCTGCGGCAGCAAAATTAAGCAAGTGGAACGATGTCGTTTAGAAGTAAGGATTTAGCGAAAACGTTGGTAATCCGCGATAGTGTAGACTTCCACTAAATGATTGGCGTTTGCGGTAGCATTGATAACTGCAAATTAAAGACTAAAGGCTAAAGTGGCTTACTATCATTGGTCGAATTAGATGAAGCAGACATCCCCTGCGGTAGTTAACACGTCCGCCACTCGGCGGACAAATTTGTAACGAGATATTTCCAGATTATGTGCAAGTTGTGATTTGACTCTCTGAACTATTAGGAAATGATCATGCATAGGAAAAGAATTCCATGAGATTTTATTTTGTGGGATCCCATGTTCAACCGTCTACAAATATGAACGTTTGTGAGGACGAAACCTTAATTGTTTTGGAGTTGCTTGGACGAAGAAACCGCTCTCACCTTGGGAGAACTTCTTCAAGCATTCTAAAGGTAGGTCCTTTACGTTTGGCATTTTGATTTTTGGTAAGGCAACAGTAGGGCAACAATGATAAAGAGGGTGAAAATCGTAAGGTTATTTTTCAATTAAGAGAAACAGTGTGTCTACGATCACTTTTCTTTTACTAACATATTCTCTGCTTAATTTCAAGGATAATCTGCGAGTTGGAAGAAGTTGGGTCTGCAAATAAACAGTGTGTCTACGAATTGTTTGTTTTAGAAATTATGCTCATGATTGTTACCTGGTGGTTTACGTGAACTGTGAATAGAGAATATGCCCATGACTGTCACTTGGGTGTTTATGTTAATTTGTGAACCGAGGAGATGCATGTTGATGAATAATCTACCCATGTCTGTTATTTGTTTATGTTCATAATTGATGACATTGATTGAGAACTTGTTTTCTGTTATTGTGTTGCATATGATGTATACTAGATTGATATTATTTGTCATGCATACATTTCATGCATTCACTTAAAAAATGAGAAGTTGAATAAATATAAATAATCGTTGTAGGCGGAGTTCTAGTTAATTGTCTTGCATGATGTGGATTTGATGGTTTCACTCTCTCCCGTAGACTAAATTACTCACAACGATTAGACTGTAAAGAAAAACAAAAAGAAAGTCTGTTGACTAAAAACGACAGGATTTTTCTTATGATCTTCATTTCATGTTTATATATTTTTACGCATCTTTTACTAAGCGTTAGACTCATATATGAACTTTGTGATACAAGTAATGATAAAGTTTTCAAAGAACTTGAAGAAACAAACGAATAATTATGGTAGTTGAAGAAGTGTACTTATAGGACAACTGGAGCATTGTTTTAGACGAAGTTGATCATGAGTGTCGAAAGTAAAGCCAATAAATTTCTAAAATAAGGACTTTTCTCATTAAGTTTTTAATATTTAGTTTTATTAGCAAATATTGAATTTTACTAATGTTATGGATGGTGACAGTCAAACTGAGAGGTAACTACCATTATTTACTCAACGAGGCATCATACTTTAATTAAATAAATGTTATAACCCATGTTTATTTGATTTATTGGTTTTGACTTGATAAAAACCAGGTATTTAAAGTTATAATGGTTAATTATCCAACAAAATAGAGACAAACCAATTTTTCTTTGATCAAACAGTTTTACAATATAAAAGTAATAGTTTAATAATTAATTGAAACTGCTTCAAATTCGATCTTTTCGAACATCATGGCACTATTACGATTCTGCAAATCATGAACATTTCATCCAAACTGGTAAGATTTACTTTCAATTTTGAGCTTTAATGGCGTTGATGAAGGTTGGGTTGACAACGCTAAACCCACCATCTACCACTAGGTTAAGCCCACTCACGTAGCCAGCTTCGTCACTGGCCAGGTACAGAGCCGCCATTGCTATATCTCGAGCTTTCAGAATCGACCCCTGCAAATTCCCCATCGAACTCAACATTTCCTCCATTCTCCGAGCTTGTTCGGCCGATGTAGGCCCTGCTATGCCCGTCGCCACCGAGTAAGGTGAAACGCAATTGACCCTGATTCCATGCTCTCCGAGCTCCGCCGCTATACTTTTCGCCAACCCTGAAACGGCGTACTTCGACGCTGCATATGCATGAGTTGACATCCCGGCGATCACCGTCGCTACGCTCGTCGTGAACAGAATACAGCCGGTTTTCGCCGGAATCATTACCCTGGCTGCGTGTTTGGCTCCCCAGAAAGCTCCGAC
>CM039476.1:15746150-16013155 GCA_022433065.1 Begonia loranthoides | reverse complement strand
TTTTGTGTTAATTTAAAAAACAAAATCATACGACATTCGACCTAAAATGGACAATATTATACTAAGAGTATTGGGTACTTCACAAACAACTAAAATAATACTTTTGTGACAAGTTCATGTGTGTGTGAGACCTTAGAAATTGCATTCTTCTAACAAATATTATGAAATGTCTTTAAAAATTCGATGAATTTTATTGATTTGTTCAAGAACAAGATAAAAATAAAAAAGAAAATGCGTGACATTTTTTCCCACCTTCAACACGTTTATTTTTTCTCAACTGTTTAATTTTTAAGAACGTAATTGTTACCACACTAAGTAATTATGTTAACCTTATACTCAACCACTATTTGTTGGAACATGCACCCAACATATATATATCGACATAAGAAGGGGCAATCTTGACATATATATATATATTGACGTAAGAAGGGACCGAAGAATGGACTGGTTTGTAGGACTTCTTGGATTTTGAGCTTTTAACAGTAGTATACCTGTTTGAGGTAGGAGTTAGTTTATATTTAACGCGTATTAAATTATAAAATGTATAATATTGTTGTAATTTAGACATGTTCACTAACTGTTCATTTTGTTGTGTTTAATTTTTCATTTATTTATTGTTATTGTTAAATAGAGTAATGTGACAGTTGTATGTGCTGTGTCCCTGGACGGAAAACCTTAAACTTGATCAGGATTTGTTGACCTGTTGCGATTGCCTGAATATCGTCGTTGTGTTCTATGTTTATTATTCTATTATTCATTTCATTATTTCTTATATTTAATTGTGAAGAATAATAAATTGAAATCTCATACATGACTTGTATCAGACAAAGTTGAATATAAAGTAATCCCCACTGAGTTTTGTCGGTTCACCTCAAATTTGATTATATTTTTCTTGAAATAATCAGAGCAGTTCTCGCTACCTCAAGAGAAAAATTTGGAGTTTCCTCAAATTTAGTTATTTTCCTACTTTGTTTAAGAGAGTAGAGATGTTTTGGTAAGGTTTGTACCATAGTTTTATCTTATGTTATTTTTACTTAATTTTAGACTCTCTTGAATTGAATTATATTATTATCACTTCTGAACCTTTATTTTGGGCGTGGTCTGTAAGGTGAATGTTTAAGTCTTTTGCTGTTATTTATGGATTTAAGTGTGGGCCAGATGATTCGATATTTTTAGGTCGAATCGTTTCTCATTTTGTCTCAAGTTTCCTTTGAGGCATAACAATTACCACACTAAGTAATTATGTTAACCTTATGCTCAAACACTATTTGTTGGAACATGCACCCGACATATACATATTGTCGTAACAAGGGGCCGTCTTGACATATATATATTGACGTAAGAAAGGGCCGTCTTGACCAGTTGATGCATACAAAGAATGATCAATTATGAGTCTTTGACTTTTTATATAATTTTATTTCAAATATAATAAACAATATATTTTTGGAGGATAATCAGGCTGTTGATTATATTATAATATATCGTTTATTTATTGTTTTCTTATGTTTTTTTAAAGAATAAAATACAATGCACTTTATCTACTTATGAGTTAGAAACTACGCTTTAAATAATTCTTTTAGATCACAGGAAGATTAATTTTTATGAAATTTTAGTAATTTAAGAAAAATATTATTTTGTGTGGTAACTATCATTCGGTCATGACCAAAAAAAATATTTTAGAATAACATTCAATCTATCCTAATTTTAATAATTTAATATTCTTTAAAATTAATCAATTTAATAGATTTTAATGTAACCTAAATTCTATTAGTCCAAGCTGATGGACCTACATTTTAGATCTCATTTAGGGTTTTGTTTTCTCTATAAATTCATATAAGCTAGAATCACAAAACTTGCAGTTATATTTTGATGTTCATAGTAGATTTATTCTTATACCTAGGGGTGAGAATCGGTTCGGTTCGAACTAAGAAACCGAACCGAACCGAGTACTATTCATCGATTCAGTTTGGTTTCATTAGAAGAAAAAATTTAAAATAGGACCGAACCGAATCGAACCGAGGTGTTTGGTTCGGTTCTCGGTTTTTGTTTTTAAAAACCGGGTAAACAGAACCGAACCAAAACTTAAATAAAAAAATATAAAAACCTCAAAAACCCATAAACTTGTTAATTACTCATCCTAATTTATGGTAAAAAGTTTTTGACATTAATTATTATTTTTTCAAAAATTTATTGTCCTCTTCTCTACCATATTCTTCTTAGTCTTATGTTTACAGATCGAGGACATATAGATAGAGTGAATTTGAGTTTTTCTTTTGTGAGTTTCTTATATTTTCTGCGACGATAAACTATATCCAATATGTAATTATATTGTCGAGGGAAGTTTTTGCTATGTATTTAGGATTATAGGATTGAAAACTTTTTCAATTGGTGGTAAAGAAAATGTTTGTATGGTGAAGTTGAGTGTTGCCTAAATGATTGAACTTTGAACTTTATTCATAGATTGACCGGTTGGAGATCTATAAATACATGCATTCTTTGCTTTTGTCTCTTAATTAAGAAATTGTTATTTATTTGATTATTGATTCACAGTTTAGAATCTGTTTTGAATATTAGAATTGTTAATCTTTGAGGAAACTTTAAATTTACTTATATCATGAAACTATGAGCTTGATGTGCTATTTAATTGTTGTTTTGTAATATTGCACTGTTTGATTTTTTTGTGTCAAATCAGAGTTTAAAAGAGATAATTATGATAATTAAAAAAACTAAGTGACATGAAATATATTAGGAAAGTTTTGAACTAAATTAAATCGAAAAAAACTAAAAGAACCGAACCGCCGAACCGATCTCAAAATCGAGTACAAAGCTGAAAAATTAAATCGAAAACATACAAATTGATGCCATAAAAAACTGAACCGATTAGAACCGAAAACCGAACCGATTAGAACTGAACCGAAGAGTGTTAGCCTTTTTGTTAGGGTAAGTTTTATTTTGATGATGACTAAATTGTTGTTAGTTTAGTAAATCAATAAGTTGTATTTTAGTAGTATGTTGCTTGGATTAATTGATTGATAAATTGCATAACTTAATTGAGCAAATCAAATATGCAATATTTGTGGCACATGCTTAGGTTTAGATATAAACAACTTTATATGATTTAGACATCATCAATAAGGGAGATTGTTTAGACTATGTGATAAAGATGATGTGAAATTTAATAAAGTGCAAAAGTTGTTTATACATTGAATTCTTTTATATCATATTTATCGATTAAATTGAGAATACCCTTGATTAAGGATATTGGAAATGTTTAATGTGTTTCTCTAGGTCTATGCAGGAAAATGGAAAGTTAGTATGACTTAGAGGAAACATTTTGGTGAAAGTATGAAGTAGGTTATGCAGTTGAGGACGCAGCGGATGAGGCGGACGAGGCGGACGCAAAGCTGAGGCATCCGATTTCCCTCTGTCCATTTTGATGAACACGCGGACGATGCTCGCGGACGAGACGGACGTGCAATGGCTTCCGCAGGTCTTCAGCTGTGCGGACGGAAGCGAAGAAGAGGACGCTATTTTGGCGTCCAACATTTGTGTGAAGACGCGGACGATGTAGGCGAACGCAGTGGACGATGGGAATGGCGTCCGCTTTGAATCTGTCCAATTCTGGATTTGTGCGGACGATATATGCGGACACAGCGGATGATGGATTCGGCGTCCGCAAGTGCAGAATTTTCTGTCCAACGACTATATTTTCAACGGGCATTTTTGCAACGGTCGTGCAGACGATATGTGCGGACGCTGAGGTCGTCCGGAAGCCGCAGTGGCAGTGTCTATAAATAGAGGATCACTCTAAGCTCTCCATAACGAACGAATCAAATATTCGAGGAGAAGCCCTGGCAAAATCAATACTCGAATACTACTCTGTGAGCTTTTAATTGTGTTGTAAATCCAATTCTCCCTATTCCGAACTTGCGAGTTATATTTTGGGAGAATTCGGATTAGCTAGATTTAAGCTTAAGTTTCCGATTTTAGTATTGTGCTTGATTGTAAAAGGTGATTCCCTAAGAATTCATCATTGGGTGACGCCTCGCAATAGTCAAATTTAGAGCAACGACTCGTAAGCGTCTAAGGTTGACGACCTAAGAATTACTCAAGGGTGACGCCCCGTCTAATAGTCAATTTGTAAACGGTTTTATTGGCACCCGCAAGCCAATTAATTAGTGTATCTCCAAGTGCAACTTGGAGCGCGGACGTAGGCTAGTTTGCCGAACCGTGTAAACAAATATTGTGTGCATTTCTCTAACTCTTACTCTTTATATTATTGCATATATTTGTTATCGATATTTTAATAATATGCATTAAATCACTTAGGGTAATTAGAGATTAAAATATCGCACGAAATTATTAAAACGCTATATTCACCCCCCCTCTATAAGCGTATATCGATCCTACAAAGAGAACCGAACCGAGGAGAACCGAACTCTCTTGGTTCAATTTTCGGTTTTCTAAAATAAAAAACCGAACCGAATCTGTTCGATCCTAATTTGGAACCGAACCGTCCCACCCCTACTTATACCCATGATTTTTGCTCGAAAGAGTTTTTCCATGTAAATCTAGTGTCTCACATCGTATGTTTTTTTTCGAATATCATTCGATCCGTAACAATGGTATCAGAGAATTGGTTTCGAGAGTTCGTATTTCCAAGTGTGCTGAAAAAAAATCACTCCAGTCGTTCCGCATCTAACAAGATTTGTGTAATTTTTCAAAAAATTACAATTTTTTTGGAAAAAAAGGGAAAATTTTTCCCTTTATCATTCGTCTTGCTCATGAGATTTGTGTTTCTCTATCGTCCAGCCGCCATTATAAACAATTGCCTTGTTTGTCATGAAAGCTCTAATTTTTCTCTATTTGGAGTTCTCTAGAGCATTTGTACTTTCGAACAACAGGTTTGTCATTGGAAGATTTTCTATTTATCGCCAGTCGCCATAGATCATCTACATTGTTGTTTTCCATTCTCACTATCAACTCGTTTCAATGAAGGCTGCCGCGAGAGTGTCATTTGCTTTAATTTTTGCTAGAGATAAAAATTGTTGAAAATCATTGGAATTTTTAAATAATTTTTTGGAGATTAAATTTGATGATTTATGTCAGATTTGGAATCACATAAATATCTCAATTTTGGATTTTCAGTTTAAATTCAAATAAAGTTTGAATTTGTAACATCTGTGATTATTCGGCGATTTGATTTGATTTTGAGGCTGATTAGATATTATAGAAATATCTAAATTTTGATGATATCATTTGGAATCTTGTGATATCAATGTTTTTTCGCTTCAATTTTTTAGGTGAATATTTTATTGAAGTCAGTGATTTTGGGTCAAATATTTTGTTCAAGAATGTGTTTTGTGGTGATGAGATCATTAAAGTAGATCTTCTACTTTTAGGTTGAGATTTGTTATAGTAAGATAATGATAGTGAAATTTTAAAAGATTTTGAAAGACAGTTTTAATATGACATGTCAAGAGGCGAGATATACTCGCATAAATTTGGATGACTCTTTGTGGGATTTGAAGATGTTATCATTCGTGGTTTAAGTGTTATTAAATCTAGTTAGTATCAGTTACTGAATTTACCCTTAAACACTTTTATATTAGTAATCTGTATATTTCTTTAAGAGTGGCAGACATACCCTCGTTGTAGATCTTCTTTAAGGGCGTGGAAGAGAAAAATTTATAGACTCTTATATTAGTGATCTGTATATTTTTTTTTCGATTATCGTTGGATCTCTAATACTGAGAAAACATGAACTTGTTGAAGGTGGGAAAAAAGTCTGCCATTTTTTTAAAAATTTTTATCTTGTTCTTGAACAAATCAATAAAAGTCACCGAATTTTTAAAGACATTTTATAATATTTGTTAGAAAAATGCAATTTTCAAGGTCACACAAGCATAAGCGAGTCACAAAAGTATTATTTATGTTGTTTGTGGAGTACGTCGTGCTCTTAGTACAATATTATCTATTTTTTATCAAAGCTCATACGATTTTGTTCTTGAAATTAGCCCAAAACGTATTGTACTAGATAAAGAGGAGAACTCTACTTATAAACCATTTACTTTTCACTCTTCCAAGTGATGTGAGATTGTGCACTCTCACTGTTATGAGCTAATCCCTCACAATCAAAAGTATATTGAGTCGTGTTTTTCTTCACTGGCCGAGCTACCACATTGTTCTTATGGTACCCATTTTAAGTCGCAAATAATTTTGAGGGAAATTAACAAATCAACCACTGTACTTTATGATCAATGACAAGTTTGTCACTAAATTATTTTCGTTAACAACTTAACCACTGAACTATGAGAATAGACATTGCAAATATCGTTGTCACATTGGTTTGCAGTTAAAAAACGTTGTCGTTCCTCATAGAGAATTCTCACCTTTCTTAATAGAGGAAAGTCTGCAGATAAAAAATAAATTCATTGTCTTCTTTGTAAAAAAACACAGACAACATAGACAAACTTTGATTCTCCTATGAACAATAAAACAATTTTAAATCATCTGAAATCTAAGACATTAACATTCTTTTACAAAATCTTCTAAACTATAAAACTAAAAAAAAATAAACTTATACAGTATTTTCTTAAATATATTCTCTATGAATATTAACTTTTTTCCATTGAAATTCTTTTAAATCACGAGTTCTTGTAGTTTTTTTCATGAGTATTAACTCTTTTCCACTGCAAATTCTCAGAAAGTTAACGATCATGTTTGCTCTATTTATTTCTCATAGTCCAGTGTTTAAGTTATTAATAAAAATATTTAGTGGTTGACTTGTCATTGATCGTATAGTATAGTAGTTGTTTTGTTAATTTCCTTAATTTTGACAAGATTATAATTGTTATTTATACTTAAATATTAGATTAATATAGTTTTAAAAAAAAAACATTTTGTAACATTTTTCCGGTCAATTAAGGTGTAATTTTGTGATACGACGTAGTCAAGCACAAAATGTTGGCGGCCTGCTCCTGTTGATTTACGTTATTGACTGACAATGGCTATAAAATTAGGCTCTCATTTAGCAGAGAGGCCAAGATCTTCTCTTCGTTTTCTTGACACTGGTTCTGGGTTTTCTCTCCTGTATTTTCAGAAAAGATGAGTACTGTTAATGGCTTTGGAGTTCCTTACAAAAGGTATTAATTCTTTTTTATTTCTAAATTTCTGTTTGTTTGTCCATGGGTGAAAGAAATCAATATGGGACCGCCCGGATTAAATATTTCAGGCTGGAAGGGAAGGTAGTGATCATCACCGGAGGAGCAAGTGGGATTGGAGAAAGCGCCGTTCGTCTCTTCCACGAACATGGGGCGAAGGTCGTCATCGCTGACATTCAAGACGACAATGGAAGAGAAATCGCTGACGCCCTCGGCGACGGGGCGACTTACGTCCACTGCGACGTTTCGAAAGAAGAAGACGTCAGTAGCCTCGTCGACGCTGCCGTCGCCAAATACGGAAAGCTCGACGTAATGTTTAGCAACGCTGGAGTCATTGACAAGCCAATGGGCGGCATTCTCGACACCACAAGAGCCGATCTCGACAAGGTTTTGGAAATCAACGTGGTCGGAGCTTTCTGGGGAGCCAAACACGCCGCCAGGGTCATGATTCCGGTGAAAACCGGCTGTATTCTGTTCACGACGAGTGTAGCGACGGTGATCGCAGGGCTGTCAACTCATGCATATGCAGCGTCAAAGTACGCCGTTTTAGGGTTGGCGAAAAGTGTTGCGGCGGAGCTCGGAGAGCATGGAATCAGGGTCAATTGCGTTTCACCTTACACGGTGGCGACCGGGATAGCAGGGGCTAGATCGCCCAAACAAGCTCGGAGAATGGAGGAAATGGTGAGCTCGATGGGGAATTTGCAGGGGTCGATTCTGAAAGCACGAGATATAGCAATGGCGGCTCTGTACCTGGCCAGTGACGAAGCTGGCTACGTGAGTGGGCTTAACCTAGTGGTAGATGGTGGGTTTAGCGTTGTCAACCCAACCTTCATCAACGCCATTAAAGCTCATAATCAAAAGTAATTCTCACCAGTTTGCATGCACTGTCCATGATTTGCAGAATCGTAACAGTGCCATGATCTTCGAAAAGATCGAATTTAGTAAGTATATTGTTAAAATGTTTGATAAATGAAAAATTGTTTTATCTCTATTTTGTTGGATAATTGGTCGAGTCAAAACCTATAAATGATAAATAAAAATGAGTCATAACATTTATTTAATTAAAGTATGATACCTCATCCAATAAAAATAAATAAAAGTTCTGCTGAATGCACTCCTGCATCAGTTAAAGATATAGATGAGTCGACTAAATTCAATAAGAATAAATTTTTTTATATAATATTAAATTTAAAATAAAATGAGAAACGTGTCATTTAATATTTTTAAAATTAAACCGCTGAGAAAAATGAACTTGTTGAAGGTGGGAAAAAATGTCAAGCATTTTTTTTTTTAATTTTGTTCTTGAACAAATCAATAAAAGTTACCAAATTTTTAAAAACATTTTATAATATTTGTTAGAAAAATGCAATTTCCATGGTCTCATACACTTATGAACATGTCTCACAAAAGTATTATTTAAGTTGTTTTTGGAGTATGTCATGTTCTTCGTACAATATTGTATGTTTTGTGTCAAATTTCGTACAATTTTAATTGTGAAGTTAGTTCAAAACGTGTTATACTAATTACAGAAGAGAAATCTACTTACAAATCATTCACTTTTCACTCTCCCAACAAGTGATGTGAGATTGTCCACTCCCACTTATATGGGTTGTACCCTCATATGGGTCATTCCTGCTTGTACCAGACAGGTTGTTACAAATATAAAATCGAGTAATTAAAAGCAAATATGATGGCTTCAAATTACCATTAATAGCAAAAGAAACATGAAATATTTAATAAATTTTATTATGACATAGATCGATTTGCTAAAGATTTAAAGAACAAATGTCGTTTTGCACAAAAACAAAATTGTTTAAAGCATTAGTTCTCGTTGATCTTTAAATACAAGATTATATTTTATCGTACCCTATTTTTTTATATAAATTAATAACATTTTCTAGCAATAAACTCCACAAATATTAACCAAATTTCAATCAATTTAAGCAATTTACAAAGTTAATTACAGACCCACTTGATCACTGGCTACAATTTGCAATCCCAACCATGTTCAGCAAATGACGATCCTCCTTGAATCTCTCTAAAACAGTACCTTTCGTGGTGTCGTTTCTTTCATTTTGTGCTGCGTTTTGGACTACTCCCCAGCATTCTATCACTTCTGGCTCCATTTTCTGCGTTTTGGAGAGAGAAGGGTTCCCAAATGTTGAACAGCTGAAAGAGTGTCCTCCATCAAAGCTTGCTGACAAGAACAGGCCGAAATGATTAGCTCCCCCTCCATCCGTCGGGAATACTTTCCGAGCTGAAATTTACAGCACGTGCAAAATTCAAACTAGAAAAATAATAAAAAATCACTTGAAACCTTACACAAATTTGTTTAATACTCTTTAGAGTATGTAATAATACGTAAATAAAAAAGAGACTTAAAAAAAGAAAAAAAAAAGGGATATAAAAAACAATGAGTATGTCAAAATTGAGTACTATCTAAGCTTCCAATTGTTTTCCCAAATCTTAATATCCATAGAGTTTGGAGTGACTCGAATTCTAGTTGGGCCGGATTGGGTCCATATCCAATAGAGTTAATTAGTTTCTCTATATATTGATGCTTGAGTCGCAAAACTCATTGTACCTTGATTTCCAATTTAGTGATTTCTCCTCTGCCCGTGGTTTTTTCACGTTAGGGTTTTCCACGTAAATCTTGGTGTCTTTGCTTCAGTAGTTTTCTTTTTCCGTTTCGCGTTCGATTCTCAACAATTGGTATCAGAGCTAAGGTTGAGCTTCTCTTCTCTATACCAATTCTCAACAATTGGTATCAGAGCCCAAGTGAAATTCTCTATATCAATTTTCAACAATTGATATCAGAGTGAAGTTAGAGTTTTTCGTACTCGGATCGAACAAATTTAGGGTTTACAATTTTTGGTGAAAAATTGTAATTTGGAAAAAGAAATAAAAAAAAGGGAAAACTTTTCCCCTACTGCGTCGTCTTCCTCGAAGGACCTGCTGCCCGCGACTCTCCAGCGCAGAACAGCGAGCGTCAGAGTTCATCGTCACTGCCCTGTCGCGCTTGAAGACCTACGAAGAAGAAGACTCGTCCGTCCCTCGCTGCCGTCCGTCACACACCGCGACCAGAAGCCGACGCCCAGCTACCGCACGCGAAGAACAGAGAAGTTGCGCTGTCTGCCATCTGTTCTTCCTCAGAATTAGCCACCGTCGCGAATCTGCCTCCACTGCCATCTGTTTGTCCGTCGATCTGAAGCCCGCACAGTCGATCAGGGCTCCGTCCGCCGTAGACCCGCGAACCGTTGAACCGTCGGCAGTGTGAAGCTGCAAAATTGTGCAGATTTAATTTTTTGAGAATATCTTATTTTTGTGAAGATATTGGAATTTGGTGGAATTATTTGGGGTTGTAACATTTGTGTGGCTAATATTTTGTGTTCAGAAATTGTGAGAAAATTTCTGAAATTTATAGGCAGGATGAGTTCGTTGAAATTCGATATTCCGCAGTTGGATCAGAATACGAGATTTCAGTTATGGCAGGTGAAGATGCGAGATGTGCTCGCATAGATGGATTTAGACGACGCGTTATTAGGGTTCGATAAAATGCACACGTTATTGAGTGAAGAGGAGAAACTTCGAAAGAATCGCAAAGTCCTATCTATGATACGTCTGCATTTATCAAATCAGATTTTGCAGGATGTTTTGAACGAGAAGTCTGCCATTGATTTATGGTTCAGATTAAAGCAATTATGTATGAAGAAAACCCTGACGAGTAAGTTACATTTGAAGCAACGACTTTATCCTCATCAGTTATTGGAAGGAGTCTCTATTACAGAGCACTTGGTTGCATTCAAGGAGTTAGTTTCAGATTTAGAGACTATGAGATGCAAGTACGATGAGGAGGATTTGAGGTTGATTCTGTTATGCTCGTTGCCTGCTTCATATGGTTCTTTCAGAGATACGATCTTGTACAGTAGGGACAGTCTAACTCTGGAAGAGGTTTATGGTTCTTTGTTGTTAAAGGAAAAGATGAAGCAGCTTGTTAAGGAATCCGAGTCTCGAGGTGAGGGATTCGTCGTTCGGGGTAGAACAAGAGATTCAAACAACAAAGGCAGTGATAATGTTCAAAGTTCGAAGGGCCGATCAAAGTCAAGGAACCGAGATAAAATCTGCTACTTCTGTCATGGAAGGGGGTACATCAAAGCCGAGTGCCGTAAATTGCAGAATGAGTTAAAGAGAGCTGAGAAGGGAAAACAACCGATGACGTCCGGTGCAGTAGTTGTCGCACAAGAAGAAGACTATAGTAATGGAGATCTTCTAATAGTGTCAGAGGGAAACTTAAAGCCAAACAAAGAGTGATTCTAGATTCAGCGTGTTCGTTTCATATGTGCTACAATCGGGATTGGTTTACGACATATGAGATTGTTTCAGGAGGTGCTGTGTTAATGGGCAATAACACACCTTGTAAGATAGCTGGTATTGGTACCGTCAGAATCAGAATGTTTGATGGAGTTGTGAGGACACTGGGTAGCGTGCGACATGTTCCCGAGTTAAAGAAGAATCTGATCTCGTTAAGTACTCTGGATTCGAAAGGGTACAAGTACAGCGCTGTAGGTGGAGGTATAAAGATCAGTAGGGGTGCTCTAGTCAAGTTAAAGGAACACAGAAGCTCTGCAAATTTGTATGTATTACAGGGTTCTACGGTGATAGGTAATCAGGCTACAGAGTTTGTGAATTCACCTTCAAAAGGTTTGTTGGAGAAGACTCAGAGGAAGTCAGGTTCTCAGGTGAAGTTCAAGTTGGGTTCTGAATCCACATCAGAGCCGATATGTCAGCCTATTACAGATGCTCAGCGTGATGCAGTCACCACATCGTCACCAACTTCAGTTACAGTTTCACACCAGAGAGGTATCGTCAAAAGCAGAACCAAGAGAATGGGTAAAGCTCCACGGCGATATAGTGAAACATCTACAGTAGGTTACGCATTGAATGTGTTTGAGAGTATAGATTCAGCATATTCACATGCAATTCGTTCTGACATCTCTGATAATTCGGTGGTACAATGGAGCAGATGTGATTTCTCTCCGAGTGTGTCTCTCAAGTTTAAGCGAGGCTTAAACTTGATCCGTACCAGATATTGAGTTGGCCCAGCAGGGGCCCTTGTGGAAGAGGAGGTTATTTTTCGTTGGAGTTTTGCAGTTCGCCTTACATTGGAATTTCTTTGAAGGTGGAGATTGTCAGAGTTCAGTGTTCTGGATTCGTTTTGTGGTGGGCCGTGAAGCCTGCATTGGATCTCTCATGTGGAATTCGTGTCAAGGTGGAGATTGTTAGAGTTCGGAGTGACTCGAATTCTAGTTGGGCCGGGTTGGGCCCATATCAATATTAGGGTTAATTAGTTTCTCTATATATTGATGCTTGAGTCGCAAAACTCATTGTACCTTGATTTCCAACTTAGTGATTTCTCCTCTGCCCGTGGTTTTTTCCCGTTAGGGTTTTCCATGTAAATCTTGGTGTCCCTGCTTTCGTAGTTTTCTTTTTCCGTTTCGCGTTCGATTCTCAACAATCTAGCAGTTTGCAATATACTAATTTTACAGAATTATAAACAATTTCACTATTTATCTAAAAATCAAGTTAGTTTATCATGAACAGAATATAAAAAAAATAAAATGATGGAATTCTATAAACCATAAATCATAAGACTTAGAAGAATACCATTTCTAATAGATAACATATCTAACATACAGAACAAAAAGCCAACAACAGTACCTAAATTTATTTCTTATACAACAATATATCTAAAGAACAACGTACTACATTTTTCATACAAGGATATATCACCACAGACATTATATTATTATCATTAAAATCTGGAACATATGATATATCGCCACAAACAATATGATTAGCATATATCACACTATTATACTCTACGTTTATTCCAATAAAATCCATAAACAGACACGGAGTAAATCTCCTTACCGAAGAACACCCGACAAAAGACCATGCTTCTTTCTTGTCCTTCGTCCTCTCTTGTCACCCTATTTCTGAGTTTCTCTCTTCCTTTCTCTGACTTTATTTCTCAGCTTCTTTCTTTCTTTATCGACTTCTTTCTTTATTTGCTTATGTCTCAAGTTCCTCAGACTTTATGTAGTTTCTCGCTTCCCACGTCTCTGTATTCTTCATAGAGACTTCCTAAATAATCTTCATTCATCCCCATAAAATGTGAACTAACTAATTTTTACGGTCGCCATCAGTAAAGGTGAATGACATGTAGAAATCACAAAACACTACGGCGCAAAAGGATTACGCATTTTTTTTCCAGCACTGATATTTGAAATGTAGTGGTGCCGGTAGACATGGACAGTCGACCGGTACAATAAGTGTAGCCTCCGATTGATTGTGCATATCGACCGAGAGTGCCGTGTGTTTAAGAAAATATTGCCCCGTGTCAAAATCTTCGTCAATAGATTTGATTTGACAAAAAAGATATTAATATGTAATGTTGATCGGTGCACTAAGTGTAGCCTTTGATCACTGTACATATTGACCGGAGTGTGTTTGAGTAAAACATTGTCCCGTATCAAAATATCCACTGATAAATTTGATAGGATATAAAAGACATTAAAATAAATAAAAATATTAAAAGAAAATATTTCTCTCTTAAGAATAGAAGAATGGTACTTATTAAATTCGATCTTTTCGAAGATCATGGCACTGTTACGATTCTGCAAATCATGAACAGTGCAGCCAAACTGGTAAGAATTACTTTTGATTATGAGCTTTAATGGCGTTGATGAAGGTTGGGTTGACAACGCTAAACCCACCATCTACCACTAGGTTAAGCCCACTCACGTAGCCAGCTTCGTCACTGGCCAGGTACAGAGCCGCCATTGCTATATCTCGTGCTTTCAATATCGACCCCTGCAAATTCCCCATCGAACTCACCATTTCCTCCATTCTCTGAGCTTGTTTGGCCGATCTAGCCCCTGCTATGCCGGTCGCCACCGCGTAAGGTGAAACGCAATTGACCCTGATTCCATGCTCTCCGAGCTCCGCCGCAACACTTTTCGCCACCCCTAAAACGGCGTACTTTGACGCTGCATATGCATGAGTTGATAGCCCGGCGATCACCGTCGCTACACTCGTCGTGAACAGAATACAGCCGGTTTTCGCAGGAATCATGACCCTGGCGGCGTGTTTGGCTCCCCAGAAAGCTCCGACCATGTTGATTCCCAAAACCTTGTCGAGATCGGCTCTTGTGGTGTCGAGTATGCCGCCCATTGGCTTGTCAATGACGCCAGCGTTGCTAAACATTACGTCGAGCTTTCCGTATATGGCGACGGCGGCGTCGACGAGGCTACTGACGTCTTCTTCTTTCGAAACGTCGCAGTGGACGTAGGTCGCGCCGTCGCCGAGGGCGTCAGCGATTTCTCTTCCATTGTCGTCTTGAATGTCAGCGATGACGACCTTCGCCCCATGTTCGTGGAAGAGATGAACGGCGCTTTCTCCAATCCCACTTGCTCCACCGGTGATGATCACTACCTTCCCTTCCAGCCTGAAATATTTAATCCGGACGTACCCATATTCATTTCTTTCACCCATGGACAAACAAACACAAATTTAAAAGTAAAAAAAGAATTAATACCTTTTGTAAAAAACCCCAGAGCCATTAACAGTACTCATCTTTTCTGAAAATACAGGAGAGAAATCCCAGAACCAGTGTCAAGAAGACAAAGAGAAGATCTTGGCCTCTCTGCTAAATGAAAGCCCAATTTTATAGCCATTTGTCAGTAATAATGTAAATCAACCGGAGCCGGCCTCCACAATTTTGTCGTTGACTACGTCGTATTACAAAATTACACCTTAGTTGAGAGGAGAATGTTACACAATGTTTTTTTTAAAAATAATTTATATTAATCTAATATTTAAGTATAAATAACAATTATATTATTCTCAAAATTATTAGCAACTTAAATAGGTTAGGTTATTAACGATGTGACAACCAATTTTGTGAAAGAAATGTCGACTTTGATCACGAGGACTCAGCCTCTATAAATAGAACTGTATAATATCATATATCGCTTGAGAGAATAAAAAATTAATAATTTATAAGTAGAGTTTTTCTCTTTATCTAATACAATGCGTTTTATGTTAATTTAAAAAATAAAATCATACGACATTTGATCTAAAACGGACAATATTATACTAAGAGTATTTGGTACTTCACAAACAACTAAAATAATACTTTTGTGACAAGTTCATATGTGTGTGAGACCTTGGAAATTGCATTCTTCTAACAAATATTATGAAATGTCTTTAAAAATTCGATGAATTTTATTGATTTGTTCAAGAACAAGATAAAAATAAAAAAGAAAATGCGTGACATTTTTTCCCACCTTCAACACGTTTATTTTTTCTCAACTGTTTAATTTTTAAGAACATAATTGTTACCACACTAAGTAATTATGTTAACCTTATGCTCAACCACTATCTGTTAGAACATGCACCCGACATATATATATATATCGACGTAAGAAGGGGCAGTCTTGACATATATATATATTGACATAAGAAGGGGTCGAAGAATGGACTGGTTTGTAGGACTTCTTGGATTTTGAGCTTTTAACAGTAGTATATCTGTTTGAGGTAGGGGTTAATTTATATTTAACGCATATTAAATTATAATGTCTAATATTGTTTTAATTTAGACATGTTCACTAACTGTTCATTTTGTTGTGTTTAATTTTTTATTTATTTATTGTTATTGGTAAATAGAGTAATGTGACAGTTGTATGGGTTGTGTCCTTGGGCGCAAAACCCTAAACCTGATCAGGGTTTGTTTGGCTGTTGCGATTGCCTGAATATCGCCGCTGTGTTCTATGTTATTCTATTATTCGTTTCGTTATTTCTTATATTTAATTGTTAAAAATAACAAATTGAAATCTCATACATGACTTGTATCAGACAAAGTTGAATATAAAGTAATCCCTACTGAGTTTTGTCGGTTCACCACAAATTTGATTATATTTTCTGGAAATAATCAGAGTAGTTCTTGCTACCTCAAGAGAAAAATTTGGAGTTTCCTCAAATTTAGTTATTTTCCTACTTTGTTTAGAGAGTAGAGATGTATTAGTGAGGTTTGTACCATAGTTTTATCTTATGTTATTTTTGCTTAATTTTAGATTATGTTAAATTGAATTATATTATTGTCACTTCTGAACCCTTATTTTTGGCGTGGTCTGTAATGTGAATGTTTAAGTCTTCTGCTGCTATTTATGAATTTAAGTGAGGGTCGAATGATTCGATTTTTTTAGGTCAGATCATTTCTCATTCTGTCTTGGGTCTTCCATGAAACGTGACAGTCACCACACTAAGTAATATTTTAATCTTATGCTCAACCACTATTTGTTGGAACATGATGCATACAAGAATATATTGACGTAAGAAGGGGCCGTCTTGACATATATATATATATATATATATATAGACGTGAGAAAGGGCCGTCGGGAGATGATGCATACAAAGAATGATCAATTATGACTCTTTGACTTTTTATATAATTTATTTCAAATATAATAAACAATATATTTTTGGAGGATAATCAGGTTGTTGATTATATTATAATATATCCTTTATTTATTGTTTTCTTATGTGTTTTTTGAAGAATAAAATACAATGCACTTTATGTACGGTTGAAAATAACGTTGAAATAAAGAACGAGATTTAGAAAAGAGAAAGAGAAAACAGTAGACACCGAATTTACGTGGAAAATCCAAGACGGGAAAAAACCACGGACAGAGGAGAAATCACTATAGAAATCGGTACAACGAGCTTTGCAGCTCAAGCATATATTTATAGGAAAAAAGGAAACCCTAGTCATACTGAAATTGGTAACCCTAATCCTGCAGGAATTAGAAAACTTCCAATGTGGGCAAAACCGGCCTAGCCCAATTAGAATCCGGGTCACACTGAACCCTAACAATCTCCACCTTGACACGAATTCCACCCTATAAATATAACAATAGAAAACTTTAGAAAAACCTCCTCTTCCACAAATGCCCTTGAGGGTGAAATCAGCAGCTAATACCAACCAAGCTCAAACAATGTTTGAATTTGGGTGTGGGCAAAGTCTTTGTCATCATATCAGCATGATTATCATGAGAACTGATTTTACTAACTGCAAAATCACAACGAGCAACCACTTCACGAACAAAATGATAACGAATATTGATGTGCTTCGTCCTCTCATGAAACATCCGATCTTTAGTGAGAAATATTGCACTCTGACTGTCGCAAAACACTGTGGCAATCTGCAAATCTCCACTGAGCTCACCAAACAAACCCTTTAACCATATAGCTTCCTTACAAGGCTCTGTAATAGCCATATATTCTGTCTCTGTAGTAGACAATGCAACGGTATCCTGTAAGGTAGCTTTCCAACTGATAGCGCAACCCCCAATTGTAAAGACATATCTAGTAAGAGATCTCCTCTTATCAATATTCCCCGCATAATCAGAATCAACATATCTAATAACAGGATCTCGAGTTCTTCCAAATTGAAGACAAGCGTCGGTAGTTCCCGCAGATACCTAAGAATCCACTGAACAGCTCTCCAGTGTTCCTTTCCTGGATTTTCCATGTATCTACTAACTGCACTGACTTCGTAAGATAAATCTGGACGCGTGCATACCATAGCATACATGAGAGATCCCACTGCACTAGAATACGGAACTCGTGACATATAATTAATTTTATCATCTGAATGCGGACATAAGTCTGACGAAAGCCTGAAATGAGCTGCTAATGGAGTACCAACAGGTTTAGACTTATTCATGTTAAACCTGCAGAGAACTTTCTGAATGTACCCCCTTTGACTTAGGTACAATTGCCCATATTTCCTATCTCTCTGTATCTCCATACCAAGTATCTTTTTCGCTGCTCCCAAATCTTTCATCTCAAACTCTTTACTCAATTGTGCTTTGACCCTTCTGATTTCTTCAATATCTTTAGCTGCAATTAACATATCATCGACGTATAAGAGCAGATAAATCACTGATCCATTCTGACTGTTCTTTATGTAGACACAGCTGTCATAATTGCTCCTTCTGAAATCTTGAGCAAGCATGAATGAATCGAACCTCTTATACCATTGTCTAGGCAATTGCCTTAGACCATAAAGGGACTTCTTTAAAGAACAAACATAGTCTTCTTTTCCGGAGACTATGAAGCCTTCAGGTTGCTGCATATAGATGTCCTCCTCAAGCTCTCCGTGTAAAAAGGCAGTTTTCACATCCAACTGCTCAAGCTCAAAGTTGTGCATAGCCACAACACCCAGGAAAGCTCGAATCAAACTGTGCTTAACCACTAGAGAAAACACATCAGTGAAATCTACACCTGGAATCTAATTGTACCCCTTGGCAACCAAACGTGCTTTGTACCTGTCTTCTTCAACACCTGGTGTACCTTCTTTTTTCTTGAACACCCATTTGCAGTGAACCACTTTCTTTTCTTTCGGCAATTTAACTAAGTCCCATGTGCCGTTTTTCTGAAGAGACTCCATCTCCTCCTGCATGGCGATCATCCATTTCCCTGAATTTTCTGAACTCACGGCCTCTGAATAAGAAGACGGTTCTTCACTAGAATCAATGCTTTCAGCTACACTCAAAGTATAAGCAACTAAATCTGCTTCACCATATTTCTGTGGAGGTCTAATCTCTCTTCTTGGCCTGTTTTTAGCGATGGAATACTCTGCCGAAGTTGATCCTGGTGATTGTGCGGAAACTGCATCACCCTAATTATCTGAACTGGTCTGACCTGAGGACTCTGATGCCGACCTTGATTCAACTTCAACCACAACCTCGCTACCAGATAAATGATTAGTTTTATTTGTCAACTCTTTAGGAGATGAATTTCCAAGCATAGCAGCTTCATCAAATACCACATTTCTGCTTATTATCACTTTCTTGGATTCAGGGCACCATAACCTATATCCCTTGACACCAGACGGGTATCCCAAGAATATACATTTTAATGATCTTGGCTCTAACTTGCCATTATCAACGTGAGCATACGTGAAACAACCAAATACTCTCAAACCTGAATAATCAACAGGATTACCAGACCAAACTTCTTCAGCAGCTTTCTTATCAAGAGCATTTGATGGAGACCAATTCACAATGTAACAAGCAGTAGCAGCAGCTTCAGCCCAAAATGACTTAGGTAAACCAGAATCTGAAATCATACATCGCACCTTTTCCATTAAAGTTCTATTCATACGCTCTGCCACTCCATTTTGTTGTGGAGTTCCCGGGACTGTCAGATGCCTCATAATGCCTTCTGACCTGCAGAAAGAGTTGAACTCTCCCGAACAAAACTCTAACCCATTATCGGTGCGTAAACATTTTACCTGCTTCCTTGTCTGCTTTTCAATTAATGTCTTCCACTCCTTGAATGTAACGAACACATCACTTTTCTTCTTGAGAAAGAACACCCAAAGCTTTCTTGAATAATCATCAATCATGGTCAACATATAATGTGCCCCTCCCTTGGAAGGCACCGGTGCTGGACTCCAAAGATCTGAGTGGATGTAACCAAGTATTTCTTTCGTACTGTGAGTGGCTGTAGTGAATGTAACTCTCTTCTGTTTCCCAAAAACACAATGCTTGCAAAACTGTAATTTGCTTGTACTCTGACCATTCAAAAGTCCTCTTCTGCTAAGCTCATTCATCCCATTTTCACTCATATGCCCCAAACGCATATGTCATAATCTGGTAAGATCTTCATCTGACAATGAATTACCAACTGCAGCATCCCCTACAACTGTAGATCCCTGCAAAACATATAAATTACCAGATTTTCTCTGCCCCTTCATCATAGTAAGAGAACCACGACTGATTTTCAAAACTCCACCTTCACCGGTGTACCTGTACCCTTTTAGATCAAGAGTACTTAACGAGATCAAATTTCTCTTCAAATCGGGAACATGTCGCACGTCACAAAGTGTTCTGACAACACCATCATACATCTTAATTCTGATCGAACCAATCTCTGCTATCTTGCACGATGAATCATTACCCATCAATACTGCACCCTTTAGTACTGGCTCATATGTCGAAAACCAATCTTTATTGAGACACATATGAAACGTACAGGCCGAATCCAGAATCCACTCATCGGATGGCGTTGAATTTCCGTCAGACACTACCAAAAGATCTCCTTCTGATTCACAATCTTTTTCTTCAGCGACAACTGCTTCACCAGAATTCACTGGTTGTTTTCCCTTCTGATCAGCTTGCTCTTTTCTCTTATTCTGCAATTTGTAACACTCAGATTTAATATGCCCCTTTTTCTGACAGAAAAAACAAACTTTGTTTCTGTTCCTGGACTTTGATCTGCTTTTCGAACCCTTTCTGTTACTGTTCCCTTTATCAGACCTCTCTAATGTTCTACCCTGGGTGATCAATCCCTCTCCCTGAGTTCCAGATCCAACTACAAGGTGCTTCATCCTTTCTTTTGAAAGCAAAGCATCGTAGACATCTTTCAGAGTCAACGTGTCCCGACTGTACAGAATGGTATCCCGAAAAATATTGTACGATGTAGGCAATGAACATAGCAAAATCAAACCCAAATCCTCCTCATCATATTTGCATTCCATTGCTTCCAAATCCGAAACAATTCCTTTAAATGCAGTCAAGTGTTCTTCAATCGAAGTTCCTTCTTCCATATGATGAAAATATGACCGCTGCTTCAAATGTAGCTTACTCGTCAGGGTTTTATGCATGCACAATTCTTCCAACTTTGTCCATATTTCAGCAGCAGATTTCGCCTTCATGACATCCTCCAAAATTTCATTTGATAAATGAAGACGAATCACAGATAACGCTTTTCTGTCCCTCAATAATTTTTCCTCCTCGGTCAAAGATGCTGGCATATTATCGACCCCCAATAATGTATTGTCCAATTCCATCTGAGCAAGAAGATCACGCATTTTTATCTGCCATATCAGAAACCTCGTATTCCGATCCAACATCGGAATTTCGTATTTCATCAAAGTCATCCCAAAAATTAGAATTTTCCTTGAAAAATCTGACAGAATATACGCTCCAAAATTAATGCCCTCAAATATATCAGAATAATCCAATAATCCAATCAAAATATATTCTGAATCAATAATCACGAATTTCAAAATACCAAATCCAGATCAACCCTGCAAAATCCAAAAAAAAAAATCCAATTTTTATCAACGAAAGAATTTTTCCCCTGTTCTCAATCGGCTGAATGGATCGGAACTTGGCATTGCCGCTCGAAACTGCGGCAGTAGTCGGACGTCGGCGCAGGGGAGTTG
Source organism: Begonia loranthoides (assembly GCA_022433065.1). Lineage (NCBI taxonomy): Eukaryota > Viridiplantae > Streptophyta > Magnoliopsida > Cucurbitales > Begoniaceae > Begonia > Begonia loranthoides. The sequence goes on along the minus strand of CM039476.1, from coordinate 15,991,696 downwards.
TTCGGCGTTGTTCGCGCGGTCGGGGATCCCTCTCCTCTCTGTAATGTATTGACGAACGGTGGCTTCGGATCGATCTATGACGGCGAGAGGCTTCGGTGCGAGATCGTCTCTGTTCTCCGACGATCGACGACTGGACGATGCTGCGCGGGATGGCAGCGCGGTTTCGACCTTCCCTTCTTCGCTGTAGTTCGTCTTCGCTGGAGATCTTCGCGGCGCTGAAGTTGCAGGTCGCAGATCACTGACCTTCGCTGGAGAAGATGGCAGTTCGGGCAACAAGACTTCTGGCAGGAGTTCCTTAGCGGGCAGCAACAATTTTTTTTTTATTTTTTTTCAATTTCTTTTTACAAAAACAAAATCACAAACTCGTTCAACCTCTGATAAATCGAAAACCTCGATTCTCAGAAACCTTCAACTTCCCTCTAATACCAATTGTTGAAAATTGATATAGAGAACTTAAACCTTAGCTCTGATACCAATTGTTGAAAATAACGTTGAAATAACGAACGAGATTTGGAAAAGAGAAAGAGAAAACAGTGGACACCGAATTTATGTGGAAAACCCAAGACGGGAAAAAACCACGGGCAGAGGAGAAATCACTATAGAAATCGGTACAACGAGCTTTGCGGCTCAAGCATATATTTATAGGAAAAAAGGAAACCCTAGTCATACTGAAATTGGTAACCCTAACCCTAGTCATACTGATATTTATAGAATCTGGATCACACTGAACCCTAACATGTACTTATGAGTTAGAAACTACACTTTAAATAATTCTTTTAGATCACAGGAAGATTAATTTTTATGAAATTTTCGTAATTTAAGAAAAATATTATTTGGTGTGGTAACTATCATTCGGTCATGACCAAAAAAATATTTTAGCATAACATACAATATAGCCTGATTTTAATAATTTAATGTTCTTTAAAATTAATCAGCTAAGTGGTAGATTTCGATGTAACTCAAATTCTATTAGTCCGGGCTGGTGGACCTGTATTTTAGATCTCATTTAGGGTTTTGTTTTTTCTATAAATTTATATAAGCTAGAGTTGTAAAACTTGTAGTTATATTTTGATCTTCATAGTAGATTTATTCCTATGCCCGTGATTTTTTCTCAAAAGGGTTTTTCCATGTAAATCTAGTGTCCCACATCGTATTTTTTTTTTTCTGAATATCATTCGATCCCTAACAATGGTAATAGAGCTTTGGTTTCAGGAGTTTGTATTTCCAAGTGTGTTGAAAAAAATTCACTCCGGTCGTTCAGTATCGAACAAGATTTGCGTAATTTTTTCAAAAAATTACAATTTTTTGAGGAAAAAAGGGAAAAATTGTTCTCTTTATCATTCGGTCTTGCTCATGAGATTTGTTCTTCTCTATCGTTACTTTACTCTAATAATAATAAAAAATATTGTTATTATTAATTAGCATTTTATGTATTAAGATAACAATCTCCGCTACCACCATATATCATATATCTATTTTTGGATATCCAAGGCCGGAAGCAAGAACTGAGAAATCAAAAGAGATAACAACTAACATACGTTAACATCAGACCCCATAGAGTTTTGAGATTTTAAAAGAATAATAAAATAAAATTAAAAACTATAATTTAAAAAGCTAAATAGTTCAAATATTAAATAAATGATAATTAACACAAATAACCTTTAAACTATAGGGTTAGTGACAACTGATAATTAAACTAAAACTATTTTTTGTTAGCAAATGAAACCTCAAACTATAGAAAATTATCAAAATAAACATTCTAGCAACGTTTTCTGTTAAAAAAAAAAAAAAAAATTTAGATGACCGCGTCAACCCACGGATGTTTGCCATGGGTGTCCGTACTAAAAGAGCAAGCGCCCATGAAAGTTTTCCAGAACATGGGTCGAACGTTAGCTTTTTGGACAACCGCGATTTATTACGAGCGTCTGCATCAGATGCCCGTACTTTATTACCGGGCAACCGCAATATCTCGTATTTAACAAAATATAATCATTTTTGTGCAAACCCTTAACACCTTGGCGACATTTTCTCTTATGGCGATGAAATTAACTCCATTCGTCCGTTTTTCTTAGTTTTTCGACCTCAAAAATGATTTTCCCTAAACAAATTTGTTATTTTCCCTCCCAAATTTCAGGTTTAATAATCAAACACCAATTGTTTAGGATAAAATATGTTGAATATTTGTAACAATTTATATGTTATTATGAAAATGAAGTTTGATATGTTTTCTGTTAAAAATTATTTCTAGCAATTGATTTGGTGTGTAAATACTTTGTTATTACAAACATAGAAGAAATTTTCAACTGGGTTCTGGTTCAGTTTTCCACCATAGATAGCTTAGTTTCAGTTCCATATTTTCCGAAACGAAAAAACCGGCTTGGTTCGGTTTGATTCTAACAATGCAAGATGTTCTAGCAAATGGGTTTAATATTTTTAATGGGTTTGATTCTAATTGCAACAAATATTAAAAGATGTCAAGTTGATTAATTGATGCGAATTATATGAACAATTTGAGAATATCAGTATTTAATTTTCTCTAATTAAAAATATTAGTGGTTGTAAATAGATAAATGTACAGCCAATAATTGAGTCTTGATTTTTAAGTCCAACTCGTCTCCCCTCCCACACGTCTCCAGTTCTGCTGCAAAAATTTCAGATCGGAGCTCATTTTTCTTTTCCTTGGTCGTCATCTTCTCTGATAGCTTCCGACGAGGATCCAACCCAGGTAACAGATTTCTGTTTCTTCTCCGCTCAACCAAAATTTCTCCCTTCTTAAGATTACTTACTGTTTGTTTGTGGTAATAGTTATTAAGATTGCTGCTTGTTCTTCGATATGTCATCCAACAAATGGGTTGCAATATTTATTTCGAAAAAAATGGACGGAGTATTTTAAGATTGATGAGCATTAATCAAATTTAATTCTTACATCTAAATTAATTTTTTGGTCTTAGGGATCGTTGTAATTTTTTGGGCATGCAGTTTGAACACTCAGAAACTGAATTATTCTATTCAACTTTGGGATTCTGATTTTGAAAATGCTTTGGTGGGCTCTTTGTTCTTCGTTAGTCTCTGTTTGAATCTGAAGCAATCTGTTTTGATGAGATTAATTAAATAGAAAATGGAAGACATTGACAAGGCAATTTCGACACTGCAAGAACTGATCGGATGTAATGATGTAGAAGAAGTACGAAAATTGAAAAGAAAGTTTGAAGATTTGGTCGGACCCACGGAGAAAACAAATCTCGACTATGAAACCATGCCATTAATTGATCAATTGAATGAACAAACCAAGGCTTTTGTGCTAAAAGTGGAAAAGCTGTCCGGTCGTGGTATGTTTTCTGAAGGAATTGCTCTTGATGTGTTTGAGGAGAAAAGAGGTGGCATTCTTCCCACTTCAAAATTAGCAGAAGAGACTATGCCATAAGAAATATGGAGAAGATTTATGATTTCATAAATGGTGATGTCAGAAAGATTGGAGTCTACGGAATGGGAGGAATTGGTAAAACTACTATTATGAAACATATCAATAATCGTATTTTAAAAGAACAAAAAGAAAAATCTGATTGTATAATCTGGGTGACTGTATCAAATGAGTCAAGTGTTTTCAAACTACAAGATAATATTGCCTGCAAGTTAGAGGTAAATCTATCAAACTATAAAGATACAACGACAAGAGCTGGAGCATTATTGAAAGTCTTTCAGAAAAAAGGGAATTGCTAATCCTGGATGATTTATGGGAAGGATATCCTCTTGAAGATGTAGGAATCTGTGATCCCGACGATCTCGATTATGTCAATGGATGCAAACTTGCATTGACTACTCGGTCACTTGACGTATGTCGAAGTATGAAATGTAAAGCTATTAAGATGGATCTCCTATCAAAACAAGAAGCATGGAGTTTGTTCCTTCGTCACGTGGGACTTGATGTATTGCAAGTCAAAGATTTGGAACCCACTGTGAAGGCTGTTGCCTCAGAATGTGCTCGTTTGCCTCTCGCGATTGCCACTATAGCCACGAGTATGAGAGGTGAAACAGAAGCTTTTATGTGGAGGGTTGCACTTAAAGAATTGAGGGCTTTTTCTAAGGAGCTTGGTGATAAGGGGCAAAAAGTTATTGCGCAGTTGAAATTCAGTTACAATCGCTTGAAAAACAAAAAACTGCAAAAATGTCTGTTGCTTTGCGCATTGTATCCAGAAGACGAACAAATCGATAGGACAGAATTAGTAGAGCTACTAGCCTTGGAGGGAATAATAAAGGAAAAGGAATACAAGAGGGATGAAATTGATGAGGGCAATGCAATTTTAAATAATCTAATAAACCAATGTTTGCTGGAAGGTGGAAAAAATGACGTAGGCTTTTCTTGGGTGAAGATGCATGATTTGGTGAGAGATATGACGCTTCAAATCGACAGTTTACATTCTCAATACTTAACGGTATTTGGTATTGAATTGAGTGATGTAAAATGGTCGAATGATCTTTTGAAGATACATATATCAAATTGTTATTCTTTGAATGTATCACCCATGTGTCCTAGACTTACCACCTTCATTCTACCGAGATGGTTTCTTAAGAAATATTCCAGATTTATTTTTCCAGCATTTTAAGGCCCTTAAGGTCCTCAATTTATCCAGTTGTGGTAATTTGAAAGTGTTACCGAACTCAATATCAAACTTGGTGAATCTTGTTGGCTTATTGCTTAGAAATTGTCGTAAGTTAACATATGTGCCTCCTCTGGCAAGACTCAAGGAATTGCAGACTCTGGACTTTACTATAGAATATATAGATGATTACTCATATCTTTGGAAAAGAAAGGACTTCATGATCGAAAGTTTGGAAGAGTTGAACAATCTAAGATATGTCAACCTTTTTATATGTCTAATGGAGGTGTTTCCATCTGGGATTATACCAAGACTCTCAAAACTCCGATGCTTAGTTGGTAGCCCTATTACTAAAATAAGTGCAAACGAATTGATTGGCTTGAAAAATTTGGAAATATTTAAGGGACTCTTTCATAACATTCATGGCCAATCACGACTTACCAATTATCTTTTTATGGTGGGTCCACCAACAAATGATTCATTACGCATTAATCATATTGACAAAGTTGTGATATTAAATGACTGCAATTTAGGTAAACTTGCAGATGATGAGTACCTTATTCCAAAAGATGTTCAAAAGTTAGAGATAGCTAGAGTTCATGATTTAAGTAGTTTATGTGCTTCTTTGAATGATTTGCGATTATGTAGAATTAGTAATTGCAATGGAGTAAGAGAGTTGGTTTCTACTTTATCTTCTTCTTCCTTTGTTCTTTCGAGCCTTGAAAGGCTCGTACTTGAAAATATGGAAAATTTGGAAGCTTTGATTGGTAGAAAGAAGAAAGCGTGCAATGACTTTTCTTGCCTACGAGAGCTGAAAATCAGTCGATGTGATAGAATGAAGGCAGTATTTAATATTGGATTGTTGTTCAACCTCAAACAACCTGGAAATACTTGAAGTTGGTTCGTGTAAAGAAATGGAGGAGATAATAGAAGAGCCGTTGGGTGATGAGAAAGATGTAAATGAAGGTATGACAGCAATCACTCTTCCCAAGCTATGGCATCTATGGTTGTTTATACTGCCAAGTCTAAGATCTGTATGTCCCCCGTCAAGACCATTGATATGCAAGTCTCTCAAGGAAATTCAGATAGTACATTGCCCAGAACTTGAGCAATGTTTTTATGTAGCTTGGGACGAGAGAGGAGAGAGGTCGACCATCTCCATCAGCCTCTCTTAAACGAATTGAATTCAAGTCTGGATGGGTGTATTATTGATTTAATTTAGTTTGGCTTGTCTAACTATTGGATTATTCTTTTGTAGAAATTTAACTTACTTTGTTTGGTTAGCCAATATTAGTTTATTAAAGAGAATTTATTAAGCAGGAAAACTATCTCTATGAATATGTTGTGCTGAGAATTGTCGGATATACTTCGAAAAGATGTTCAGGAACTTGATCTACGAATGATTCCTTTACAATTAGCCTCCATGTAATCAACAATAACTTTGAAACTCACAATATTGAAAAAGATCAAAGAAGCTAAAAAAGACGATGCAAAATGTATAAGTTTTAAGTTGAATCCAAACATGGAAAAATATGAAAACAATAGATTTCAGATTTTGTAAAATAATGGATTTCGAAGATTTTGAATTTTATAATTTAGAAGATTTTATGAAAGAATGCTAATGTTTTAGTTTTCGGATGATTTAGAATTGTTTTACAGTTCATGGGAAAATCACAGTTTGTCTGTGTTTTTCTATATAGAAGATAATGATTTTTTTTATTTATTTATAGACAATCCTCTGCGGAACGATGACGTTCCTCTGCAGATCGTCGACGTTCTTGAGTTATATTTCAAGGATTCAAGTTCTGCAACGGAAAGACAATGTTCCGCTGCAGAACGACAATACTATTTAACGAAAAACGTAACCGCAGTGTTTACTCTGTCAATTTCTCATAGTTTAGTGATTAAATTATTAACGAAAATACTTTAGTGATTGACTTATTTCATTTTCTGCACGTATTTCGTATCATAATTTATTTTGAAAATCGAGTGTAAAATCAAGTACATGCTTAAAATTAGGCGAGTTAAGGTAACTAGATTATTTTAAAATGATCATTAATTGAAAAAACGTGAGACAATTTACAAATTTTATCAAGTCATTGACGGATTTACTAACAAAATTATAGTTTTGCTCGAGAAATCATTTATGGTATCAATTATCCCCGGATCTCCAAACTCTGGGGTTAAATTTGTTTTACATGGTTAATTGCAGACCCACTTGATCACTGGCTAGAATTTGCAATCCCAACCATGTTCAGCAAATGACGATCCTCCTTGAATCTCTCTAAAACAGTACCTTTCATGGCGTCGTTTCTCTCCTTTTGTGCTGCGTTTTGGACTACTCCCCAGCATTCTATCACTTCTGGCTCCATTTTCTGCGTTTTGGAGAGAGAAGGGTTCCCAAATGTTGAACAGCTGAAAGAGTGTCCTCCATCAAAGCTTGCTGACAAGAAAAGGCCGAAATGATTTGCCCTCCCTCCGAATCCGACTCCGTTGGGAATACTTTCCGAGCTGAAATTCACAGCACACTGCAAAATTCGACCAAAACCCAACAAAATTTAGCAGAGTTTAAATGTTTTTATGTCGATTATGAGCCGTAAAAAGACGTGTTTAATCGGTACCCATTGAACGTTGTTGTTGGCTCCGGTCGGTCGGTATAAAGATGCCTTTGGATGGAGCTGAAAAAGAAAAGACTTCATATCTCCATAGAAATCGCCATGTCTCTCCCATGGTTGCGATGCATAACCTCCATAGATATAACCTTCTTTATCTTTGATGATCAAAATGGTTGGCCCTTGTGTATTTCTGCAAATTAACCAAAGCAATTATCGAATCTTGTAAAACATCATCGATTAAAATGATCAAATTTCATAAAACATCATTCTACATGTGATCAAATCTAAAAGAGAAATCCATTTTTAGCTCTTTTCCTGTGTTGTTGTCCATAATGCATAGTCCATAATGCTTACATCATGATTAAATATGAGTTTATTAAAAGCATTTGTCTGTACTTCTTATCACTCTTCAATCAGACCATTTGAATGCATCCAAACATTCAGAATTTCCTCATTGAGATTTTCACCAGAGAAGCAAGATCTAAGAACTAGATGTTAATCTTGAGATTGGGTATTTTAAAAATTTCTTAGAACTATTCGGATTCAACGCAATTCTATAATCTTCAAGGAAAAGAGCCAAACATCGATTTATGAGACAACGATAACTTTCGAGTGGGGTTCTTCCTGATTTTTCTCTTGTAATTTCAATACAAATAATTTCTTTTAAAAATAAATAAATAGAACATTACTCACAGTGTGCTTCCCAAGAATGTAGTGAAACTTAGACCATTAACTGCACTATGGTAAAGTAGTCTCCATTCCTCCAGCTCAGGCTGAGAATGGCCTCCTCCTATATGCCAAGCATATTCCTTCCTCAATAATATCAAGTTCGAATCCACGTGGTCCATGTTCTGCAATCGGGGAGAGTGACAACCCGGTCTCCCTAACGCAAAACATTTGCAATACGATTTCAAAAATTTACTTTCAAGACAAATTTAAGTGTCAAAATAATTCAGCTAATATATATTCGCAAATTAGAGTATAAAATTAGAGTCTAAGCGTAGCATTTCTCATATATATTTGTGCTAAGAATGAACGCATAAGACCTGGATCGGGAGGCAATAACAAACTTCCGAGCCACTTTCTGACAGATGGAAGAAGAATACACCAGTTTTTGAAATCTTCGAAAGAACAGCCTTCGCCTTCTGTCGAGAAATTTGCGGCATTAACGAATATTTCAACAACATCCTGATTTGAAGTAGACTGAGGTTCGTTACTTTTCAGAGGGAATACATTGTTGAAAATTTCGAAAAGAACAGATTCCAAATCAGACCTGGCATCGACATAAAAACAGAAGCTATGAAGCAAGAAATTATAACACCCTCAAACTTTTTTCCAGTACCCAAGAAATTTCTAGACAAAATTTGACAGAATTCTTTCAAAACTGCGAACAAAGAAGCAAATTTGAATAAATTTAGCTAATTATGCATGCAAAGATTTTAACGGGGAAAGTCATAACTGAGGAGTCGATAAATGTATACAACTCTTACTAAGGCAGCTAAATGATACGATCCCTGTACTATTGAATAAAAATACAAAATAAAATTACAAATAAGTGCATGTAATGGCTCCTGTCCTCTTAGTATAATATTGTTCACTTTAAGTCGAAACCCGTACGATTTTGTTCTTGGGGTTAGCCCAAAAGACATTGTGCTACGTAGGGAGAAAAATCTTACTTATAAACCATGCATTATCCACTCTGTCAAGCGATGTAAATTGTGCATCCTTACTAATATGGGTCGAACCAACATTTGGGTCATCCTTGTTTTTACAGGTCAGACTGCCATAATGCATTATATTGAGACTCTATCTCGTTCACAAAATTCTAAACCATTTTCTCAGAAAAGATAATCCTATAAAAAGTCATACCTCCCCACCATCCCATCGCCCGTGACATCAACTAATTGATAAATGAACTCTTCAATCTCATCTTTTGTTCCTTTTTCATAAAATCCCTGCATTTTCAAATAACAAAAAATATATTAGAATACACCCCTAAGAAAAATAATGAATAGGATCACAACTATTCTCAATAAAAGGACTATGGTGTGTGACCTGACTTACGTAACAAATTAGATAGGATAAAGTGCAATTTAGATCTTAACATTTGGGGATGTTTACAATTAGACCTTAAAGTATTTTTTCGGCAAATTGAACCTGCACTTTTCAGTTATCAGCAATTTTGATTTTGCCGTAAGTTTATTTGTTAAATCTAGTACGTGTATACCCAGGTGTTTTAACCCTATTCCTAATATCTCTAACAATTTCTCACTTGATTTTGAATTCTGTAGATCTCCTATCCGACAATTTCAAACTTCGTAGAGAGACTAACATACTTTGAAATCCGTTAGAAATCGCCAAGGGGTTAGAAATCGGGTTAAAACGCCTGATTAAATAGAAAATGTAGTATACATGTATTTGGATAATAGCTATAAAATGATGGTTCAATTTGTCAAAAAAAAAAAATTAAAATCTCATTTGTAAATGACTTCAAATATCACATTAATATAAACAACATAGATAAAATGCGTAACCCATCGGTTAGACTTGAACTCCAAAAGCTAGCTTGAGGGAGGAGGGTGTCCAAAATGTTTTTAACCACACTAGAGACTTCACCTAAGGAATGTGAGATTCTGAGTCATCACAGTCTATCCCTAGTTCAGAGCCGACGAACACTAATACGAATGGAACAAGCCACCCACACAGCCTGGATCAGAGTCATCCCAGAAATTGGAACAACTCTAATACTACTGCAAAAACCAGTTGGGTTAGAGCTCAATCTTAAAAGCTAATTCCAGCAATTAGTTCACTTCTGACATAATCTAAATGTTTGGTTAAATTTGTCTCTAATCTGCTAGCCAATTACCTTAAACCGCCCAAAAGGTTTAACTCACTTCGGTGCCTTCTAATTGCAAGTCAGTTTCCAAAGATGAATTCAACCCAATTTGTTTCTAACAATAAATCAATGAAAAAATCTACTTAAACTTGAATGAATTCACAAATAAACTCACTTTAGCTATTACAAGATCCGCGAAGGTGAGCTTTTGATCCTTCCGTTGCTGGGTAGCTAAATCAAAGAGCCTATCGCCAAGATGGCCACAGAGTGCGAAATACGCCTGTCCATGAAAAGTCAAAGGAGAACGACAGGAAAAACTGGGAGTGAAGCAGTCTACGAAGAAATTAAGAAGAAAACTCACCTTAAAAACATCGGTGGAGATGTATTCTCCATTGCTATTAGACTGAGCAGCGAGAGACTGAAACAAAGACTTTAGACCCTCAATTTCCCTGGGAGTGAAAGCTCTGCAACCATGATTGAATTCGATCATTTGTATTATACAAAAACCTGCTCGAGCTGATGAAGGGAATGGGAAAATTGAGGGTAAAAAACCTGGAAGCCATAACAAAGCGAGGATCTGTTGAGGGAGACTGTGCGTTTCCCATTTCGTTAAAATTCGAAGCTGAATCTGTTCTTCAGCTTCAATTCATCCCAACACAAAGAAAACAGAGGTAACAAGGTAGTAGAATCCAGAAGGACTACTCGTCGGACATGGTCGTCGTTTGGGCTGGGCCTTATAAAAACTACATGTCGAAAACCGTTTAATGGACCTAGTTGATTGTAGTTTGGCCTACCAAGTAATTTAATGAGGCCCATTAAAGGAATTTCTTAAATTTAAAGGGCATACTTGTAATTTAGAGATTCTCAAGTAAATTTAGGATAAATTTTGAATCTCTCCAACATTCTCTTAAAAACATGTACATGCAATCTTGCGTTATGAAGCCCGAATTTGACATTCGATCGTAAGTTATGTGTGTCTATATATATGACTATAGCTTAATATGTCAATTTTGATTCAAAGCTTGTGTTTAAGTTCCCGCCAATAGATATTTTTTGGTTTGAGCCAATCGCTTGTCCTGATTTTGTTCTTGAACTTTACCCGAAAATGCATATTTTGTATGTCAGAGTGGAACCGTGAAACTACATCCTCTCAACCTCTTTTCAATATTCTCTGCTTTGATGTACGCCTCTGACAGCTCGGGTTCAGCACCTAGCTCGCTAGCTAGCCCCAAAATTTTTTTATAAGAGCAAGCCTAAGCCCGAGCTCAATCCCACTTTTTAAACTATCGGCTGTCGATTTTCCCTTCAGTGTCAATGGCCATGTGACTTGCCCAGGGGTCTAAGGTTGACAGGCTCGATCACGAACCTCCCAATTTAGGGTGGCCACCTCATGCCCTATCCTTGGTCCACCCAATGCTGGTTGGGGCCGACGTGAGCCATGTTTTGCCGATTAGGCTCGTTGATGAGGCTTACTCACAATTTTGATCTTGGGTATCATTGATTTCTCGAAATTCATCTTGTTCGTTTGGATAAAGAACTCTACTTATGTTTTAATCTATATTTTTCAAATATTGTGGAGCTAGGTTGGTGACCATGTTGTCCTTATGGGACGAATTGCTATGCAAAGACCTACTAAACATGTGGCTGCCTAAATTTAGGTATCATCTTACGTCCAAAAGTCTCCAACACTCTTTTAGTTAAATAAATAAATGGAGGGTGTTATGTATTGAAGGGCATGCATTTATTGAACGCATAGACAGGCCTAACTACCTGTCTAAGGTTGTAAATGGCGTCCTGTGCAACCTTTCTGAACTTGGAAGTGGCCTTTACTTCACACAGAGAGAGAGAGAGAGAGAGAGAGAGAGAGAGAGAGAGAGAGAGAGAGAGAGAGAGAGAGAGAGAGAGAGAGAGAGAGAGAGAGATGATAATGAATTAGGTCAAAAAAGTAAAGACATATAAATAGCACACAACATTCAATTCTATGGAATGCGGAATAAGAAATGAATGGCGTTCTAGTTGAAGTTTTATTTATGATGGAAGTAATATTCAGCGTTAAATGAGGATGGCTGGTTGCTAGATTCTCTATGGGTTCATGGTTGACCACCACGTGGAAGAATATACTATTTTTAGCTAAAATGATCCAAAATTAGGGTAAATTATGAGAGTTTTTCTCCATGGTTAAATTGATTAATTTACAAGTAGGATCTTTTCTCCAAATAGTACAAAATCTTTTAGGTCAAAATTGAGAACAAATTTGTGAGGGTCTAGTGAAATACAAACAATATTATACTATTTGGTAGATATCAGAGTCGTCCCTCAATAGGGTGATACGGTGATTCGTCTTATTTTGAGATAGAATAACTTAAGATGAAGGTAAACTGTAAAGGCGAAGCGCAAAACCTGAAGGTTTACAAGCTTACATTATTTAGATGCAACTGAGGTGAATGATTGCTAAGTAATATTTCATCTCTTTTTAGTTGAAGGGCTCTTTTGAGTTAATCCCGAAAACAAAGTAATTGCACGAACTTGCAAAGCAAACTATACTTCTCGGTAGAGATCGTGTTTTTAGACACCATCTTTCTTTCTTTCATTTTCCCTTTATTTCTTCACTTAATAAATTCAAATTTATCTTTTTCATTGTTTCAATCTAATCATTTTTCCCATATAAAATTTCAACCATAATGTAATAATTTCAACCATAATTTTGTTTCATATCATGAATATTCAGATCGGCTCAAACAAAATTCAGGTCGCCAAACTCTAGTAGAGAACTTCATTTTTGTCACATCCCGGAGGGGACCTAAGATAAAACAAGGAGCGACTCTACCCAAACTGTAACCATGTCACCCGACCCTTTTTCTTTTAAAATACTTATTTAGGCAGTATAAGTCTTTAGTAAGTTACAATATAGCAGAGTCCTGCCAATTAGGCTATATCGAATGTTCAATAGTAATATCGAAATAAAGTGATAATATAAGTTCGAAATAAAACTACCACAAATACAGTAATTTAATACAAATATTATTACAGATTTTAATAATTTAATCCAACCTCACAAAATTCTCTAAATAAAAATAAACTAAAATAATCAAGAAAATGTCAGTTCAATCTTGCGATGGAAATTAGTGATCGTCCAAATTATTACCTAAAGGAATATTGTTTGGGTGAGTCGAAGGCTAAGATTTTATATTCAACAATTAGAATTTTAAAGAATAAATAAGAAATCATGATATTGAATAAGACGTGTGATTAAAATTGAGTAGAAATTTACCAATGAGACAAAAGTGGAAAACGTCCACTATAGTGTGGTGTGTATGAAAAATAAGTCTCACATAATCTCAGTGAAAATTGAGTCACTCACAGGATTCGGGCACATAGATGTCATAAACATATACAATAGCCAAAAAACACTCAATCGAATGAGAAAATAATCGATCTGAATTCCACGTTAATCTGACGAACCTAACAAGATATATGGATTACCAATTAATTCTTCTCTAAAAAATCCTTTCAACTGCGTTAAAACTCATGACCGGGATAGGAACCAACTTGAGAAAATTTTGAAACAATTTCCAAAATATTAAGAATTTTTAAAACTATTTTGGACGTTCGCGGATTTGAAGTCCAAATATCTGCCCCACGTGCCTCCTACTTATTGCACTAGCACTGTTCTCCGCCAAAGTGCACTGTTCATAGCGAAAGTCTTTGCTTTTGCGAGATTTCTCTAACTCCGCTCACGTGTCGCTCACATGCCCAGACACATTCGCTTGCTTTCGCGGAGATCATTACATCCACAGACACTTGTCTACCTCCGAGACACGTTCACTCCCTCTGCGGCAACAAACGCTTTCGCATGCAAATATTATTGCGGACACGTATCTTCATCGTAGGCCTTTGAAAACACTTATCTTTGCATCATTCTGGAAGCCCACACTTCGGCAGACGATTTTCTACGCGTTTGGATAAACCATACATATAAACTCCATTCCTTCCTGCAAAACTCTAACTTTAATCACTCAAAACATTCCAAAGAATAAACTCAATTTGTTTTCGTATAAAATTACAACTTTTACATTCATTATTCCAAATTTTAAAATCCAATAGAACCAATCTCAATTACTCAGCGAACAGGACTTGAGTTTAGATTTTTCCATATAATATATTATATACATATCCACATATATATAGATATATTATATATAGATTTTACAATTTTATCTTCTCGGATATATTTCCCATATGATATATTATATACATTTGCACATTTATAGATATATAGATATATTGTATCTCTTTCTCTTTTTGCAAGTTTTTATTAATTTAGCTGCAAAAAAGAAGGCAGCCCATTTATTATGTTCAAGTTTACCTATTAAACAACATAAATAATGCTGGATTTTCATTAAATTTTACTACATTTTGGGTATCAATTATTTCGAATAAATGAAGCACTAAGTGAAACCCTAGCTGGAATTTGTTGCATTTATTTAAATGTCCTTCCCTTTAATGCCAAAAAGATTTGTTCAGCCTCCATTTTTCTAACCTAAATTCTTAGTATTTTCTCATTAATTTGGAGCTTTTGTTTCCTCGTGGTTCTATTTAATGCTCTCGACTGCATCAATCTCATTAATGAAGAGTAATGTTACATCTAGGATAAATGAATGACATCTAAAAATTGTACATAAATATAAAATTTTAGAAGAAAGTACAAATTAAATTTTGTTTTTTTTTTATTAAATTGAAGTTCCAATTTTTTGTATCGTGAACAAATTAGACCATGTTATGTTTTATTCAAATTGAAACAAAACTGAATCAATATTATAATATTTATATATTTTTAATTTTAATTTTAAAAATTACAAAAAACAAACCATACCGACCAACACGGGCTCAAACCGAGTCTAAATAAACCCAAAACCATGTAAAAATTTAAAAAATCTAAAATCGAAACTAATTCAGAACCAAACCAAGCAAAACTAACTTTAAAAAATCCAAAATCAAAACTAACCACAACTAAACCAAACAAAACCAAAAAAATGATTTCGAGATTCATTTTTTCATGGTACAAAGTTCAAGATTCATTTTGTTCATTTAGGGTTTAAGTTAAACGTACTTTCAAAGTTTAGGGTTTAATTTGTACTTTAACCTAAAATTGAAGTGTAAAATAAATGGTTATCATGTAGACTAATCTTGTGAAACACGTAATTCATCAACTCCAACTAATTTGAGGTATTAGAACTAAGAATCAAACCCTAGTTTATTCATTAAGAACACGAAGAAAACGGGAAAATATTACCAAAATTCTCGAAGAAATTTGCTCAAATCTGGGTTTGTTTATCTCAAACATATCATTAAATTTCTGGGTTTTTTTTTATCTCACATAGTTTTTACAAAAACAGCCACATTGTTCAAGCAAGTGCAGCAATAAAATGTCTAAATTTTCAAGTACTCAAGAAAAGAGTAGAGGGAAAGACTGAAAGTAGAATTTTTGTTTGTTTTTTTTTTCTTCGCAGCAGTCGCACGGACAATAACTAAGCGCAGTTTCACTTCTATTTCATGCTAGGGTTTAAGAATATTTAATAATCGTCGACAAGAGCAGAAGAAAATATTCATTACTGCCAGAAAAAATTGAAAATATAGAAAAAGAGATAAAGAAAACTTAATTTTTGGTCTTTTGGTTGCTCTCATAAAGCCTGGAATTTAAACCCATTAATTCAAGGCAGCTTAATATTTATTACATTACCAAGTAACCAGTTTTTCCTCTAATCACTGTAACTCTCTATTCAATACTTAGGACTGCCCTTTATTATATGCCAGGAAATTCCTTACATGCATATTGCATATCCAAAAATATAAGAGAGAGAGAGAGAGAGATTCATGCTTGATTAAACATCTCATAATTTGCTGAAGGAAATTGTAAATTTTTTTTTTTTTGCTTTTGAATTATAGTAACTATAAGAGCTGTGGTGACAGATTGAGCCACCGCTCTGTAAATTCGTTGGGGTGACTCACCTTATTTAAAATTGTTGAAAAATTTTGATAATTTCTCATTCAGTTAAACTAGTGTTTCCTCCTTCGCATCAATGCACGGGTCCCTCCTTCGATTAATATTATTTTTAACAGCTGAAGTCTCCTCTCTTTGTCTCCGTATTCCTTCTAAGGAGAGAAGTGTATTCTGCAACCGGGAAGTCCCAAAGCTGAGGGAGAGAATTTGGAAGAGAGTAAATCTCGGTAATGAACTTCGAGTTTTCGTCGAAGGTCTGGAGGGTGAAATTTTTGGATATCACAGTGAAGTAAATTTCGAGCTCAAGTTTCCTTTCACTATGTAATTAGGAGTTTATTCTATTGGAAAGTTTGGAAAAAATAAATAGAAAGGTTGTAATTTTATGAGTAAATCAGTTGGGTTAAATCTTTGGAATGTCTTAATGAGGAAAAGTTGGAGTTTGCCCAAAAATTGGGATTTTCGATTAATCTGGTTCATCCAGACCTGCCAGAAGTCTTTCGCAGAAGCATAGGCTTCTGCATCAGAAGTAAAGGGGCTGCGCTATTGCGGAAAATAACGTATTAGAGGGATACGATGACAACACATGTCCTAGAATATTTACTAGCGGAAGGGTTTGCTTTCTTGGGAGTGGGTAGGCATGTCTCGGGAAGGACACATGTCCACTTTTTGGAACTCTCTGCTCGTAGCCATGGGAGTGTTCGTGTCACGACCCAAATTGGGCCCGCGACAGAACGGGGAACGATCCGGCCCAAAAAGGTCGAATCTTCCAACCCTTCTCTTAATCCAAAATTTATGCGCAGCGGAATTAAAATGAAATTAACTTATCAAGCCAAATCCAATCAAAAGGTCCATCAGTGACTTCCAAATAACGTGAAATGACAAGCCTAAAATTTTAAAGAACAACATCTAAATTTTTAATTAAATTAAAACTAAAAACAAACCTCACTAAAATAATTAAGCGTCTTTAGAAAGTAGAAAAATAACTTGAGTGGGATGAACTTCTGAATTCTACTCTTGAGGTGGAATTTAGGGACTAATATTAATTCCTGAAAAAAAATGAAGTCAATTGGGGTGAGTCGACTTAACTCAGTAGAGAGTTATTCCATATTCAACGTTTATGTCACATTAATTTGATATGGGTTTTCAGTTAATAAATTTTTTAACATATTAACAAGTGCTGATGAGCAATAAATTAAATAACAAAATTTAGCAAAAACGATACTCAGGCGATCACAAGCCAAAAAGACCCTGATTAGGTTTAAGGTTTTGCGCCCAGGGACACGGCACAAACAGCTGTCCTATTACTCTAGTTAACAATAAAAATAATTAAATGTAAAATGAAAGTAAATGAATTGAAAAACAAATGTGACATGTTCGAGTTAAATTAAATATTTACATTTTAAGAATTAAAGTGCGTTAAATATAAAATAATCCCCTACCTCAAAACTGGGTTAACCAATGCTAAGCCCAATCCAAATAATCACTAAGGCCCAAGAGCAATTTGTCCAATATCTCTAAATTTTGAAACCTAACAAGAATAATATTAAAGACAAACAACATTTAATAATTAAATTTAATTATTTTATTTTGATTAAGGGACTTTTTCTACAATTAAGCTCAAAGTTCTGATAACCCAATTTTTAGAGGCCCAATCTCTAATCCAAATGAAAGCCCAAAATTTAGAGATCAAATTTGGAGGCCTAATTCTTAAGGCCTAAACAGAATGCCCAGTAATTTAATTCTGCTTCAGTCAAATATATCTAATGCTCAAAATTTAGTCTATAATATGTAGCCCAACTGGACCTATTCTCAATCCAGGTCGTTAGTCCAAACTGAAAAATCATCCAGTTGCACACTCTAAACTGAGTGTGCCTTCGCCCCCTAGTTTCCAACCATCAGTGGACTCTGTCGAGTCTCACTCGTGGACAGAGCTGGACTTTGCTCTATCCACAGACAAATTTATCCATCGCATTTTGCACAACCACTTTTGGCGACAAACGAAGATTACGGGTTTCTAATTGAAACCCTTTTCCACAAAAATCTTGTTCCAAAATACTATTTTTATTAGATCTAAAATTTGCAGTCGACAAAAGTAAATTCATAGCTTTAAACTTAATCCAAGCATTCGATTCACACTCCAGATTACCAAACCCAATTCACATTCAGAAATTTCAAAGGAACCAAAAATCGATTTTTACATACCTTGTAAATCTCTTCACAGTCCGAAACTTAAACTGTCAGAATAGCTCCAATCTTTAACCTTTGAAGAAAACCAGAGTCTTTAGAATGTCTTTGCCAAATAGGAGAATAACAAATTTAGGGAATGATTTATCTTACCTGGTGGAAATCAAAATCTTGAATTTTTTTTTTTATGAGAAATCTGTATCCTTTTCTCAACACTCGCCGAAAAATCTCCACAACCACTGACTTCTACTTGAGAAAGATGAAATCTTTCATTAGCAGGGGAGTGAAGATAAATTAAAAATCAACTTTTGGAGAAAGAAACCCACCTCAGCTCGGACAACTCCAACCCTAGGGAAACCAGATCTCGCCGACGATGAAGAGGAAAAGAGTGGAGAGGAGATCGAAGTTTTGAATATGAGAGAGTGGGTGTTACCCATTCTCCTTCAGTTGCTGAAATAGGGAAATTTCCCTTGACTCTCGCCAAAAATCACTGCAACTTCCCTGGAGGGGAGTTTATCCTTTTTAAAAAAAAACAAATTGCACTATTTTTATTTATTTATTATAGGGCTGGGCCCACAATTGTTACAGTTCGCTTCCGTGAAAACGAGTGAACGTATGTGTGGATACGTGTGGGGTACGTGTCTACACCTGGTGACCTCTGCTCATGTCCGCGAATGCCTGTGAATGGCATTGGAGCAGAACTGGAGAACCCTGCGAAAGCCAAGGCCTCTGCTATAAATAGTGCGCATGAATTTTAGCACGCGCCTTGTTCCATGAAGAACAGTGTTGGTAAGTTATGCATGAATGCATGGAGCAGACGTCCGAACTTGGATTCACAAACGTCCGAAACAATTTTAAAAATTCTTAATATTTTTTGGGATTGTTTTGAATGTTCCCCAAGTTGATGTTTATCAAGTTATGGGTTCCAAAGCGATTTAGGAAGGATTTTTGAAAGGAGAATTTATTTGGTAATCCATATATTTGATAGGTTCATCGGATTAACGGAAATATGAACTGATTACTTTCCCATTCGATTGAGCATTTCTCAACTATTGGTAGACCATTTGAGGTTGAGGTTGAGGTTTTATTTTATGTCTAGCATTGCATCGTTTTTCAAACGATTATTTTGAGACAATGACGAGTTTGTTATGACCGAAAGAACTCGTCATTTTATAGGAGATCACGTCTCAAAATAATCTATTAAAATTCTCTCATCAATCTATTAAATTCTAAATTATTGTATTTACATAACTAAAACTATTCTTGAAAATTTCGAGTATTCCAAATTTAATGGACCAATTTTCTAAAAAATTAAAAAAAAACTTAAAATTAAAATGGAAAGGGAAATGAAAAACCAACAATCGTACTTTGTGATCAATGACAAGTCAACCACTAAACTACTTTTGCTAACAATTTAACCACTGAACTTTGAGAAATCGCCTCCGCGAACATCGTTGTTAACTTTCTGGAAATCGCAGTGGAAAAAAACAAATACTCATGGAAAAAATGGAAAGAATTCATGATTTTAGAAGAGATTTTCAGTGTACAAAAGTTAATATGCATAGAGAATTGGATGTGATGGAACACACCATTTCTCAAATTCAAGAACAAATTGTAAAAGATTATGGAAAAACTGGATGGAAAACAGAATGCAATGGAGGCACAGGAAGGTGTCTGAAGTTCAAGCGCAGAATATTCCAAGAACAGAACCTAGTGTAATAAATTGGTAACTTTGTGGCAGGAGGAATATTTTTACAATAGGTGGGAAAATCGGTTGGACTATAGTCGGAAAATATACTGGTCCGACCTAAAAATGCAAGACGTTCTTGCAATGGGAAAAATCGGGAAAGAAGAAGATGGGAAAGATGGGACTGCCAACGGTAAAAATTGAGAAACCGCCGAAGGTGGAAATGGAGAAACTGCCGACAATGATGGAAAAACTGTCGAGGGTGATGGAGAAACCGCCATCGATGGAGGAAACTGCTTGATGTTGGAAATGGATGAGCTGGCAGATAGCGATGGAGAAAACTGTATTTCGAGCAAAAGAAGAAATATCGATGGAGAAGAAAAGAAGTTTCCAGATTTCTTAATGGCTGAGGAGAAAACTGTAATTCCAGCAAATGAAGGAAAAGAATCTTTTTGTTTTACAGAAGCCCTAAAGTGGGGGAATTGGGTAATTGTTCGACCAACTCCAAATTTGGCCAATCTAGATGAAAATTGGGGTTTAACAAAATATAACCTTTTAATCAAGGTTATTCGGCTAAGAAACTTGATGGATGCTACAGAGGAAGAAGAGAAAATTTTTAGGCTTAATTCTAGCCTATTTTCTCTTAAGAATATTGAAGATGTAGATATACAATGTATTTTTCATTTTTCTTCCATCTTGAGGACAATGTGTCTTTTTAGGGCAGGTGTAATGATATGTTAAGGGGGGTATAAAAGAAAAGTTACTTCGTTAGTTAAGTTTATATAAAGACTTGGGGTAGTGGGGGATGGGGGATCAGATTATTGTGTAGGGAGTCACTAGGGATTCGAAAGACAAGTCAAGTTTATATAAAGACTTGGGGTAGTGGGGGATGGGGGATCAGATCATTTTATATGAGATCAAGTCTCAAAATAATCTATTAAAATTCTCTCATTAATCTATTAAATTCTAAATTTTTGTATTTACATAACTAAAAATATTCTTGAAAATTTCGAGTATTCCAAATTTAAAGGACCAATTTTCTAAAAAATTTAAAAAAAACTTAAAATTAAAATGGAAAGGGAAAATGACAAACCAACCATCATACTTTGTGATCAATGATAAGTCAACCACTAAACTATTTTTGCTAACAATTTAACCACTGAACTTTAAAAAATCGCCGCCGCGAACATCGCTGTTGACTTTCTGGAAATCGCAGTGGAAAAAAACAAATACTCATGGAAAAAATGGAAAGAATTCATGATTTTAGAAGAGATTTTCAGTGTAAAAGAGTTAATATCCATGGAGAATGGATTTAGAAGATTTCAGATTTTATAATTTAGAATATTTTGTAAAAGAATGTTAATGTTTTAGTTTTCGGATGATTTAGAATTGCTTTACAGTCCATGGAAGAATCGCAGTTTTTCTGTGTTGTCTGTGTTTTTCTATGAAGAAAACAATGAATTTTTTTTTATTTACAAACGATCCTCTGCGAATTGACTATAATCTGTCACAGATTGACTATGATCCGCTGCAAATTGACTATGATTTGCAGCGGATCGACGACGATCCTTTGCGAATCGAAGACGTTCTTGAATTATATTTCAAAGGTTCACGGTCTGCGACAGATCAACAACGATCCTATGTAAATCGATAACGCTATTTAACGGAAAATATAACCGCGATATTTACTCCGTCAATTTTTCATAATTCAATGGTTAAATTATTTGAAAAATAATTTAATAGTTGACTTGTCATTGATTACAAAGTACGATGGTTGATTTGTCATTTTCCCAAATGGAAATAATGAGGTTAATATCACTTGTCGAGTATATGGCTAGATTTTATTTCCAAAAAAAAAAAAACTATTTAAATGCAAGGAATATTAGAAAAAAAAATAAGGAAAATAAAAACTATTTCTTGTTTTCCGTATCATATTGCGCAAAAATAGTTATTTTTTAAAAAGAAAATGACAAAGCAACCATCATCCTTTACTTTTAGTGACAAATCAATCATCATTCTCTTTTTGTTAACAAATTAACCACTGAACTATAAAAAATGGCATCGTTAACATCACTATCACGTTTGTCGTTAAACGTTTTGACGATGAAACGCGACGGCTTGTCGTCACACCACCGCGGTTCGTAGACAAACTGCGGCTGCTTGACTAGGAACCATGGCGGTTTGACGACGAACCGCTGTGGTGTGACGACAAACTGCGGCGGTTCGTCGTTAAGAAGAAAATTCTCTTCTTTCACCTACCACAATGGTGAATCTTTGCATATCGATAATTCTCTTAATTTTCAATGGTTTTGGACGGTTGATGACTTATTTTCCATCATTTTTTTTTCCCGATGCACAAGTAGGTGAGATCTATTTTGGCATTTAGTGCTTATCATAGCAGATTCGGGCTGAAAAACATGCGGAGCTTCGCATTTTTGAATTGTATAAGGGAAATTGGGTAATTGGAGGACTTAGAAGCATTTTTTGGCCCCAAAAGTGGGACAAGCTGCCTTTGACAGCTTGCCAGCATGTAGATCTTGAAAAGTTATGCAAAATAAAAAAAAAATTCTTCCAAATCGGTCGACTGAGCACAAAGTTATGGCCTTCCAAAGTTTTCGAGTAAACGATCTCATTTTTTTCTTGCCCAAATCTGCTCTGATATGCACCGAATGATATAATAGATCTCTTCTACCTGTGCATCGTGAAAAAACGATGGAAAACGAGTCCTTAAGCTTCCAAAACCGTTGAAAATTGAGAGAATTATTGATGTGCAAAGATTCACTGTTGCGGTAGGTGAAAGAAGAGAATTTCCTTCTTGACGATGAACCGTCGCGGTTTTTCGTCACACGGCAGCGGTTCGTCGTCAAACCGCTGCGATTCGTGGTCAAGCCAACTCAATTTGTCGTTAAGCCGCTGCAGTTTGTCGACGAACAGCAGCGATGTGACGACGAACCGCTGCAGTGTAACGACAAACCGCGGCAGTTCGTCGTCAAGAAGGAAATTCTCTTCTTGACGACGAACCGCCGCGGTTTGTCGTCACACCACCGCGGTTATTCTGCAAATTAAAAAAAATTCATTGTCTTATTCGTACAAAAATCCAAACAAACTGTGATTCTCCCATGGACTGTAAAATAACTGTAAATCATCCGAAAACTAAAATATTAATATTCTTTTACAAAATTTTTTAAATTATAAAACCCGAAATCTTTTAAATTCATTCTTTTATAAAATCTATTCTCCATGGATATTAACACTTTTCCACTTAAAATCTATTCTAAAATCACGAGTTTTTCCATTTTTTTTCTATGGGTATTTGTTCTTTTGCACTGTGATTTTCAGAAAGTTAACAGTGATATTTGTTGCGACAATTTCTCAAAGTTTAGTGGTTAAATTATTAACTAAAAAATGATGACGATTGGTTTGTCACTAATAATAAAAGATAATGGTTGCTTTGTCATTTTTCCTGTTTTTAAAAAAGAAATTAACTCAATTTAATGCTTATTTTTTTTAAGATTTGAGTTTAATCCCAAATTTCAAAATAAATAAATAAAAAATTTTAAATTTGAATTTTGACCTTTTTGACAGTGAGATCTTGACTGTAGGGCAGTCCTAAATATGGGAAGTTGATGCCCTATCATTTTAGGGTTCAATTCTTGGCTAAGGTGACATTTTACTAAAAGTATTATGTACCCTTTCGAACAATTTAAGTATAACTATCAATTTGTAGACATATTCTATTGATTTTCATTTACAATAAATAATTGTAGCAAAGTTCTCTATATATTATGAAATTAACTCTCAATGTACAAGTTATATCTTGAATTTTGGGGGTTTGTTCAATTTCAAATCTGAATGAACAAAATAAACTTCAAACTTTGACATTCGTTCAATTTGATCTTTGAACTTTGTAACATAAACAAAAATGAACATCGAACCAATTTTTTTGTATGTCCTCGATTTGGTTCTAGTTTGATTTTGATTGTAGGTTTTTTGGTTTGGCTCAATTTGAGTCGATTTTGTCATGGTCCGAAGGTAGACCCAATAGAAAAGTCAGCCAACATTGGATTGGCTTTGGTCCATACATTGATTACAAGAAATAATAACAAAAATATATCAAATATTGTGCCTCAAATCCAAAGCACAAACATCATTTAAATATTCTTATATAAACCCAAATTTAAATAGTTCTCACCAACACAAATATCACTCAGAAGAAATTTAAGGAGAAGAAATGGGAAGTCCACCACCGATCAACTACTTTTGGCTATTTTTGTTTTTACTTGAGATGGAAGGACTCGTTGAAATGTGTGACTAACTCATTAGACAATTTATACTAAATGCAATACATATACAATTGGTTTGACCTTTTCATGTCAAATCATGATAAATCAAAATTTCGTGTAGGAGTTTATAATCATTTTAAACATTATTTACCATTTTAACAAAACAATCTCTATGAGACATCGA
This sequence comes from Begonia loranthoides, assembly GCA_022433065.1. Lineage (NCBI taxonomy): Eukaryota > Viridiplantae > Streptophyta > Magnoliopsida > Cucurbitales > Begoniaceae > Begonia > Begonia loranthoides. The sequence continues at coordinate 15,967,308 of CM039476.1, read as the reverse complement.
TGAGGCATTCACCAAAACGTCGCTAGATACATAGTCAATTATAGTAAAATAAACTTTCATCGTCTTATTTATAATTTAACACAATGTTAAATGAAAAAGAATGGTCCCTCAAAGACCCCTCCGACACAATATCATGTAAAGGCAGCAATTCGAAGATAGCAACATCTCATAAGTTTGGAGAAAGAACTGTGAAGGCAATCTGAAGATCAAGCTGCACCACAAGGATTGCTAGCAAACAATGTCAGCGACGAAACAACCCAAAACAAATACACTCTGATTAGGTTTAGGGATTCAAAACACCAGGAGCCCGTCATCACTGCCCTATTACCCATTTTCATATAGCGCACAAACAAAATATCTTCATTCAATAGAAGATGTACTAGGATAGTCTCGTGATGCTTTGACATCATGGCTGTCCAAAACATCAAAAAGGTTCATCCCACTGTATAAGTGACAGAATAATTATGAAATATCATGCATGTGAAGATAAACGAGTAAAACTTACGTGTATATATGTAGTATAAAAATTGACGTGCTACCGAACAGTCATCGTCGGATTTTCATGTGGCAACACAGAAAATAAGGCTTTAAAAATCATGATGCAATGCAGTGCTAATCTTTACCTTTGTAATGATCTTTCTTACCAATTAGAGTGACAACCTCTTCGAGAATCAGCTTGTAATCCATGAAATCATCTAAATCTATAATGAAGCCAACCCTAATAGGTCTCTATCTAAACTCAAGGGAAATAATAGAAAACGAGTTTTATACCAAGACTAGAAACTTAAACCAAAAAGGAAGAACTCATGGCTACAAACTTCGTCGAGGTAACAAAATTTGACTTAAAAGAGTTGCGGTTGTCCAGACCCTCCCGTGGATGCCAAGGTCTTGCCACGGCAGACTGACACGAATGTTTAGATGTCAATCGCGGACGTCCAGGAAGACGCTCAGACAAGATACAGTCGTTCAGGTCCAGCTGCGGATGACCGGCGAAGACACCTAGTCAGCCATGGATGCCCAGTCCCGAAACACTCATGTTCCCTCAGTCGATCGAACTCGACAGAGGTCGACCGAGGACAACTTTTCAATGAAGATATGCGAGGAAACTCACCCCTCTTGCCATTTTTCCCCATCAATCGTCCAAACATTGCCACCCAAATATTGCAGTAATAACTCACAGATTTGAGTTTCCAAGTTCGAATCCGAATCCGAATCCAACTTTTAACCAAAACTATAAATACAAAAACAAAATGGAGAGACAATTAACAATGAAATCCTTTTACAAAAGTTGGAAATTGGAGCCTCACACACAAGGATCGAGATTCAAAAATCTCCCTCGTGTAACTTCAATCTCACTCTCTCTCGGTAACGGCTGAATAGGGGAATGATGTTTCTAAATAATTAAAATTTATTTAATTAAATTATTTAATATATATAATATATAATATTGTATTATATATTTAAAATAAAATCATTTTAAATCTCAAATTTGTCAGACATCCAGACTTTATCCGAGGTTAACTCGTGGTAACTCAAATTTATTAAATATCAATTCTTCAAATTATAAATAGAGTGATAACCCAAATTTTATTGGTTTAATCATTTGATTAAAAAGATTACAGAAGAAAAAGGACATTAAATTATGTTGCACTTTCTGTGAAAATATTGGGTGGCTATTAATTTCTTAGTGTTTTCTCGTGATAAATATTTTGGTGCTCTGTTGAATTATTAAATTAGGGTTTAGCTATTACACATGATTTCATTGGCTTAACATTTAATTTTTTGGTGGTTTTCAATTGAATTTATTGGTAGGGTTTTCATTTTAATATCTGGGTTTACACTAGAAGCCATTGTTGATCTTCTCTCTCTCTCTCTCTCTCCCTCTCTTTCTCTCTCTAAACACCCTCTTCCCTGTGTAATGAATGAAAGGGAAGGTCTTCTCTGCAATTTGTGTAATTGCATAGTGTACTGCGTATTTCCTCTTCCTGCTTACTTCTTGGGATTTTTTTCCAACAATTAATTCTATTTCTTCCCTCAATTTACACTTCTTCAATTCTGTTCAATTCTCCTTCAATTCTCTTCAATTCAACTCTCTCTCTCTCTCTATCTCTCTCTTCCCCACTTTTGCTTATATATATATATATATATAGCCAAAGGGGTCCAACCCACCTGCACAACTCACATTTTATGATTGTGCAACTTGAGTTAGTGAAGACTCCAGCCAAACCGGTGTCTTCGAGCCACCTCTCCAGACTAGACTAACACTTCCAAACCATTTCCTCCCCCCTTCTCCAACACAACCAAAGGTTCCAAATTTTTCATCCATTCTGCTCTCAAGATCTTCGTCATTTCACGTTTAAATTCAACTGTTCTCTTTTGTTTTTTTTTTATTTTTTATGTTCATACAGGAGGCTGAAGAACGATGAGTCGCCTGAACAGCAACGGGCCAAAGCTAGAGCTGAAGCTGAACCTTTCACCACCGCGGCAAAACCTACTGCAGGTGGAGTCGCCCGGCCGATCAGGGACTGTCTCGCCGACATCTCCTCCGAGCTCCTGCGTTTCTTCGGAGATCAACGAAGACGACACCCTCCGATACTCAAACAGCCCGGAAGCCACCTCCATGCTGCTGGCCGGCTGCCCACTTTGCCTCATGTACGTTATGCTCTCCGAAGATGACCCGAAATGCCCCAAATGCAAAACCACCGTTCTTCTGGATTTCCTCCATGACGACACCATCATCCCCACCACCAAAATCTAGAGAGAGATTTTCTCTTTTCTCTCTCTTCCTCTATAATATCCCTCACTCACTCTCTCCATCGTTCCCCCTTTCCCTTTCCTTCGGCTCTATGTTCCTTTCCCTCTTGCCTCGAGCTGGTGGGTAGGAGCAGATTTTGCAGAAAACGAAAGAATTTGTAATCTTTTTTCTTTTCTAATTTCTTTCCTTCCCATTTTCTACTATAGAATGTTTTGTGATGCTCATTTGAGTTCATCCTTTCTTCTCCCTTTAGTGAAAACGGGTTTCAACTGTAACTGCTCAAATAGTTTCTGCTCATCGACATTGTCGCTGGTGTTTTTGCCCTTTTTATGAACTGGGTATTTTTCAGGTTCGATCAAAAGCTGCCATCAAATTTGTGCTTATTTTTTTTTACTTTTCGCAGAATCTGCCTGGAAGTGAAAATGATATGTCAGTGTTGTAAAAGTTCTTCACTCTGAGTGTTTCTTCTTCTTTAAGTTCCGAGCAACGATAACCGTGAATGAAATAAATACACATAAATATATCGTTTAAAACCTAACCCTAATTTTCAAACAATTTATCTTTTAATTTTTTACCTTAATCTTTTTTTTTTTTTAACGGGACACTTATTGAGTTATTTAAACCTAAAATTATAGGAGAACTCTAATATTAACTTTCGAGAAGTATTAGGGGATGGATAGTTCTAGGGGTGGGTAAACCTGTTCTCAGTTCTGGTTTTGGACCTTTTGAAACTGACCATTAAATTCTCGGTTCCAAGAGTGAATAACCAAAATCGAAATGGGTACGGTTTGGCAAAGAGTAGTTTTGAGCATCCTAAAAAAGAAGAGGATGGGGTTGGAGTAATGTATAGTTTGGTTGAATGTTTTATTTACATACATATAAATGCAGGAGTAACTAGAACTGTTGAGAATAGTGAAGGGAATTACATCACATGATAAATACAAATTGAGCCCTCTCTCTCTCTCTCTAGCCCTCTCTTTCTCTCTCTCTCTAGCCCTCTCTTTCTCTCCCTATGTCCCTCTCTCTCTCTCTCGTGCTTCATTTTTATTGTTTTTTCTCCTATGTCCATTCCCTTTCAATCTCTTTACCACTTAAGGCCATCATTTTGTTGGCCAATTTAGGTAACTCTGTCTATCTCTCTGTCTCTCTCTCTTGTTCTCTATTCAATTCTGGTTTCGCTCCTTCCCATCTTTCCAATCTCTGTCCTTAGCTCACACATGACACAAGCATCTCTCTCTCTATGACTTTTGTTTAAGCTAGGAAAGCAAGGATAAATTAAGTGAAGAAACTATATGTAGGGTTTTTCCTCCATGTGGAGAGACCCAAAAATTATATTAATTATTAAAATTCCATGAAGACTTGATTACTTTTAAATAAAAGTAAGTCTTTTAGAAGAAGAGGGTTAAGAGTTTTATCTGTTAGTAAAATTAGGTTTTATTTATCTTATGTTGTATGAGTATATTAATCTTTTTACTTTACCCTATTTTACTATTTAATTTTTTCTTAAAGCTTGTATATTTTTATGCTCCATACTTTTCAAGATATGAAACCCTAGCCTCCATTTGTCTCTCTCTCTCTCTCTCTTTCTCTCTTTCTCTCTTTGCTGATTTGCATAACTCTTTATAACAAATTTGAATAGTTTTCATTGTCAATAGAGACAAATTCGCCTCGGGCCTATACAGCCAAGAGAGAGAGAGAAAACAAGACTAATTTTCAAAAAATTATTGATTGGTACAATTTATTGATTGAATGGTACAAACATTGATGGGTACAATTCATGGCTTCTTTTTACTATTTATAATTTATTACATTAATTGCTACCTATTTATAATTTATTACATTAATTGTACCAATCAATATTTGACATGTCATGAAGTAAGAATTAGAAAATAGGAATAGAGAGTAAATGTGGCGTTACTTCTTTTCAAAAATTTGTTTAAAATTTTTATTTCTTCACTCAAATGACGTAATTTTAAAGTAAATTCACAATTCACGATGGGCACAAACCTTCATCTACTAGCGCACCTCCTCCAATCCTGGATGTCCATTCTCATTCCTGGACATCTATGTCTTCATTCAGCGATTACCATGGACGTCCCTCAGCCTTACGATGGCCCCAAAGTTGATCCTTGAATGCCCCTCCTTATGGATCAGCCTTGGAAATCCCTCATCATTGAAGGATGTCCGTTAAACGTCTGTTGAACGTCAGTGTGATGTCCTTGGATTCTTTTAAGTGGAGAACGTGACTGCGGCACTTGCCTCTGCTTTTTTTTTTTTTATGGGAAACGTAACTGCGAGGTTTTTCTTATTCATTTATAATAGTTTGAGGTTTTAATTATTTGCGAAATTAATTTAAAATATAATAGTTCAGAGTTTTTTTTGTTAATTTCTCAAAAATTAAAATAAATGAAAGAGTCTCTTATTCCTGCAGTTTCAGGCCAAACCTTTGGAAAGCCCATTAGCAAAATGGGTATGCCTGCAAAGATTATTCTTAGAACATATGGGACCCATCGATATTCCCCTCTTTCGTCTTTCTTCTTACCCGAGATTCTTCTTGTTTCTTTCGCTCAACTATTTGATCGGATCCTATCAAACCCGCCAGCAATTATTGTGGAATACGTCCATGACGCTTGGGTCAGGAGGATCGAGTGTCGTGGGTGAGTTTCTACCCACCTCCCGCGTTTCCTTTTTCTCGTTTCATTGATTTTCTGCTACCCTTGATTTTCTTTGAAGTCGTTCAAGTTGGTACCATCAATTTTGAGTGCTTTGCATTTTGTGCTGCGTAATTTATTGATGCTCATATTTATTTTCTGCTCAATATGTTTTCAAGTTGCTTCTATTGATTTCTATTTCCGTTAGGCGATTTGATTCGCGGGTTATATTGTGCCCCAGCTGGGAAGTGGAGTAGATGAAAGTTTGGTACTGCTTTATTTAGTGGCTTCCTATTTTCTTGCTTTCTGCTGATTGTTAATTGGTCGGATTGTGCCTGTTTTTCGTTTTGAGGGTTTTACTTTTATAAGGTTTTGCAATTTGTTTGATAGTTGTCTTGTATTCCTATTTTGATGGCTCCCATACTTTCCTTAGTTTTATGAATCAACGGATTCAGCTCAAGCCTCAAACAGTGAAGTGGTTTGTCCAAGGTCTCATGAGATTACTCAGAACTGCGACTAAAGTGTGCAGAATTCTCAATATTATGAACAAAATGACCTGATTTACGACCAATTCACTATGAGCAACAATTGTTGTTTCTACCCGTGTTCTTCAATTTTCTTAAATCAATGTAGTTCTTTCTCACGAAAAAAATATTTCCATAGTTCTTAAGGGTTTTTGGTTGTGTTATTTGTGTCAAAGCTCCTAATTCGAAAGATGTTCTGTCAATTAGAGACATGTCTTTAGCTGCTGCACCATATCTGCACTCTTGATGTAGCTGTATAAAACTTCGAATTACTTGCATGTTCTACTTCTATCTTCATACGTGCATAACGTTCCTGTAGTGTGTTATGGGGGCTTGAATAATGGGGGATTCTCACTTCTTTAACCATGAGATTGTGGTTGGTATTAGTGAGTGTCTGTTTTTCCAATCTATTATTAAGTTTTTTCGTCCTACAGAAACGCCTGTTAAATGCTTTCTATGTTGACCCGATCCAAGACCTTCTCGAAAAGCCTGATTTGAGAAATATTAATTGCTTTATACTTTACTGCAGTTCCTCGTAACTTCAGATTGCTAGAAGAACTTGAACGTGGTGAAAAGGGTATTGGAGACGGAACAGTGAGCTATGGAATGGACGACGGAGATGACATTTATATGCGATCTTGGACTGGTACCATCATTGGTCCTCATAACGTAAGGTTTTCCCATCCGGCGACTGCTTTTGAGCAGTTATCCTGAAATATTCCAAAATTTGGACGAGTAAATACTAAGTTTACTTTATAATTCTACGCTCTAATCTTACTTACAGACGTGGAACTTACATACTAATCATTAATTGGTGTAATAATTAATATAAATTATATATAATTAAAATAAAATGTTAATTGCAGCAATTAACGAACATTACGTTAAGAGGTAAAATTACAAGATAAATCTAATATTACTCCATTTGATATCATGATCATTATGATTGGAGTTCTAGCCTCCGATAATAACCTCATGATTCCGTAATCGATGAATTTTTTATTTTTTGTTCTTCTGTCTTCAATGCGATGATGGGCAACTTTATTAGCCTCAAGTTGAGAACCTCTTATATGGATGAATCTAATAGTATGTGTGTGGTGTTTCATAGCACTATTCAACAGTTCGGTCATTATAATTTTGGTAAGAGTTATGATTTGTTTGTTATTCGTATGTTACCTTTTTTCCCACGACGAGAACATTAATTATCGACAATTAAACGATTTGATTTGTCATTTTTTATCTTTCTTTCTTCCAGACTGTACATGAAGGTAAAATTTATCAGTTGAAGCTGTTTTGCGATAAAGATTATCCTGAGAAACCACCAAGTGTTCGGTTTCATTCACGAATCAACATGACTTGTGTGAACCACGAAACTGGAGCGGTATGATTAAATTTTTTACTTTTTCGGTTTCTTTTCTTGATCAATTTTAAAATTTCACAAAAAAGGTGTCTTAATATCTAGATGATTTAAAATTACTCCAAACTAGTTTAGGCTGTACTTCAAGTTCTTAGATAAAGAATTAAAAATGTAAGGGTAAAGTGTAATTTAGATATTAATGTTTGGAGTCATTTATATGTTTGAGTTTGAACTTTTTTTTTTGACAAATCGAACATTTACCTTTTAGCTATCAGCAATTTAGATGTTACCCCCAATTGTTAAATCTAGCGCGTATATACAATTTTTTTATTGAATCAACTTTTTAAACCCAGTTTTGATTCCATATGACGATATCTAATCCAATTTTTAATTCTGTCGATCTCTTAACAAAGTTCAAAATCGTCTGAGAAGAGATCTACAACGTTCGAAATCGGGTTAGTAATTGTCTAAGGGGTTAAAAATCGAGTTATAACACATAATTAAATGGAAAACACAGTATATAAGTGTTGGATTTAACGATTAAATTAACGATAATGTCCAAATTGTTAATAGGTGAAAGATAATTTCAGATCTAATTTGGAAAAGACCCTTAAGGTTTAAATTGTATTTTACCCCAAATCAAACTTTGACTCAAAAATCATTAGTTGATTGATATCTTAGTACTACTCTTGATAAAATATAAAGGGTGTGTTCTAAATTAGGTAATCTTGAACTTGGTGACTAGCTTTATGGTAAATTTCCAACAGGTGGAGTCAAAGAAATTCGGACTTCTAGCGAATTGGCAGCGAGAATACACAATGGAGGACATTCTCACGCAGCTGAAAAAGGAAATGGCGACTCCACAAAACCGAAAGCTGGTCCAACCGCCAGAGGGGAGCTATTTTTAGATTTCGCGATCATTATATAGATATTGGTCGTTATATTTCTTCTGGAAGTTTCATATCTTATGATGTTTTATCCTTCGCATGTTCCGAACATTCTGGGAAAACACGTAAAGAACTTTATCTGTCGTTTGCCCATGTTTCTATCTATGAGTGTCCGTCTTTAAATGTCGAAACTGTGTTGAGGGAATATGCTGTTCATTTATGAAATTTTGTGTTCAGTTTTCCTGCTCTCAGATGTTTAAGACTATTCTTGTTGATTGCAGTGGCTGTCTAGTTGAAAATAGATTAAAAAGCTTAATTTTATGACCATATTTTCATTCTGGGTTGATCTGTTTTTGAGTTCTGCGAAGGAGAAGGTTGAAGAAGAAGGATGTTATAGTCATTAGGCACTGAATTTTGGCTAAATTTGAGGATAATTTGTCCGGTTTTGGTGGGCTTTTGCTCTTTGATTTTAGTACAAATTATTATACTTGTCCCAATTGAAATTAGGGACTTCTTGTTTACAATTTTTATGAGATTTTCATAAGCTTTTAACTTCAAGGTTGGAACTGAACTTCAAAAATCTTTCATGTCTATCTCGGAGTTGCGAGGAAGAATTTCGGCGTTGTTCATATATTTCATAGTTGGGTCGTTTGGTTTATGGTAACACTAGAATTCCTATGAATTGATCGATCAATGTCACGCATTGGCTCGACTGGATTATTTTTTATGAGGACTGGACAAACCCGAGCGTAGACCATTGTTAACTAGAGCCCTGGCGCTGAAGTTTGAGCGCTGCAGCCCAAGGTCCAAGGCTCGGGGGCCCGATCTCTGATCCAAGCCTTGGTTCACTCAGGGCCAATCGTGCTAGTGTTTTGCTGGCTTGGGCGAATCGACCCCTTCTCATAGGTTGCAATAGTCTATTTTTGTGCTTTGCCGCCACGATGCTAGATTTGAACGATCATGTGTACTGTATGTAATGTCTTCAACCTCTTTCATGTCAGCTAACAACATCGTTCTGGCTCCTTCAGATTTTAACGGGCAGGACAACGTGATTCCCTTCTACGCCTCCTTCCTCAGTGTAGCCTCTATGGAGTATAACACAATGGCATTGGAGTTTTTTCTTGTCGTTTTTTGCTTCAACTCGTCGCGTTCGATTCAATGTTAAAGACGGGAAAAAAAGTGAGAAGCAACAAATATTAAATGTTTTTTTTTTTACCCTTAAACATAATATTTGGTAAAATAAGCATCTAACAAATCCCACCACACTAAAATTTGAGGTTTAGAGAGAGAAGAATGGTCCCCGTACAACACATGGAAATGAGAGATAAGGTGGTCCTCTATCCAAACCTCCACAGTTGAGTTAACCCTAAAATTTGGCCATTTTCGAAGAAACATGTCATTATCGTCATCATCTTCTTCTTCTTCACTTTTTACACAGAATATTGTCATTTGGAATCCATTAAAACAACTACCTCCAAAACCAGACAAATACAAGAGCAAACCATCCCAGTGGGGTTGATGAACACTCTGTTCTTTATTTTGTCCTTCCATGTTTATCAGTCTTTCTTTTATAAACCCTAATCTTCTTGACACCTGTGCAAGAAAAATCTCTTTCATTTTCATTTCTTAGGTTTTTTTTTTTTGTGTTTTTTGATTAATGGGTGTAAACAAAAAAAAAACCCTAATTTCTATTGAAAGATAAGATTTTGTTTGAGGTAATACGTAACGTCTTCCATCCTTTTAGTAGTATAATATTGTCTGCTTTGGCCTGAAGTCCGCACAATTTTTATATTTTGAGTTAGCCCAAAATAAACAATATTGTACTGAAAAAACTGAGAACGTCACAAATGGTATCAGCGACAAAGCCCAACAAGAAATGTGGGCGACGATGACTTCGAGCCCTAAGAGGGGAAGATTGTGGCAGGCCGTCTTGCGAAGGCAAGGATGACTGAGGTGTAAGTCTAACTTATATCAGTGAGAGTGCACAATCTCATATCACTTAGAAGAGTGGAAAATACATGGTTTATAAATAGAGTTTTTCTTCTTACCTAGTGTAAAGCATATAATATTATACTAGGTTTATATCGATCGTTGTTCGGGATTAGATGATATTAAACACACCTAAGCATGGTTTAACTACTAATATTAGCCAATGTGACTAGGGGTGTGCAGGACTGAACTGGTATCGAAGAACCGGATCGGAACCCGTGTTTTTGGTACCGGTTCGGTGCTTTTTATTTGGGCACCGAACCGAAGTCAGTTCTGAGGGACCAGAACCGGCTTCTGCGGTTCGGTACTCGGTACCGAGTACCAAGGCACTGTCCCGACCGAAGAACCGTTTCTTCAATTTAGGGCACCAAGGTCCAAGGCACTCTTCAGTCTTCACTCTTCAGCCCTTGCACCCCGAGACGAGTCTTCAGCCCCTACACCCCGACGTCGAACGGTGATCGTACTACTCAGTCTGTACGCCGGCAGCCCTCCCCGAAGTCGAATGGCGATCACATTTCGTTCTCTGCTTCTTTGTGTGTTCGAGTCTTCGAGATCTGTTGTGCTTCATTCTTTGCTTCTCTGTGTTTCGAGATCTATTGTGCGCCGGTAAATCCCAACTCCGAGCCTCCACTCCGGCCGTCCCAACCCGTCGGCTTCCGTTTGCATCCTCTGGTCAATTGTCAGTATTCCTATTTCCATTTTCTAGTTCTTGGTACTCGGCTAGTGTTGTCTCCTGTGACCTGTTGATTTCAAACATTGAATGCAAATTGTTGAATCCGATCTGAGCCTCTGACATTGTTGAATTGGTTAATGAGTGTTAGTGATGTTGATTTTGTTGAATCGGTTAGTGTTAACCTGTTAGTGATGTTGATTGATTACTTGATTTTGTTGAATCTGTTAGTGTTAATTTGATATTTTTTTGTTGAACATGTTGTGATAGTTAAATCTAATTGTTAACTTTGAAGTAATCTGATTAAATTTGATAACATGTTCTGATATCTGTTGAGTGTTGAATCATGAATGTCATGAATCGGATGAGAAAGGTGGGTAACTAAATAAAAAGAGAAAGGTGGGTAAGTAAATAAAAAGAATGCAAGTGTTCGAATAGGAAAGAAGATTTGATCTGAAAGCAAATTGGTCCCTTTTCACTTTTTAATTAATTACATTTTATCTTTTTTTTTGCTAATTTTACAGTTTTGTTTTCTATAGGCAATCATCATCTTCTCTACATGTATTTTCAGATGTGAATTGGCAGTAAAAGATGGTTATACTTTCACTAGAGCATTTTTATATAGGATAAATGACAAACTAACCATCGTCGTTTGAGATTAATGACAAGTTAATCACTATGGTATTTTTTTTTAACAAGTTAATCACTCATATATATTAAAATGACAAATCCAACATCACATAGACGTTTACCGTTAAAAAGTTAGAAGTCAACGTCCAAACGCCAGAACGACCCGCTCCAGCGTTCGGACGTTGGCTCCTAGCTTTTTAACGGTAAACGTCTTTGTGATGTTAGATTTGTCATTTTAACATACGTGAATGGTTAACTTGTTAAAAAAAAATACCATAGTGGTTAACTTGTCATTGATCTCAAACCACGATAGTTGATTTGTCATTTACCCTTTTATATATCTCAGTGGAAACCTACTCTCATGGAGCTCCGAAAAAGGAAGGTACAATTGCTTGCTCATCCATTGAAGCAAAGTTTCACTGAGTTGCTTCAATAATTTCATGGTCTAATCTTTTTTTCACTCTCATATGAAAAATATTATTGTAAATTATTAGTGTATTTGTAAACAAGTTGAAAGTAGTATATCATGAGTAGTTCATTATTCAATTCGTTGTATTTTCATGTACATTTGAGGGGCTCATCATCCTTCAATCAATTTAAAGGCTTTTTATTTTTAAGTTCTTAAGAAGAAATGCTTGGAATCATAGATTAAAAAGATATTTGTATTGTTTATTATATATATATATATTTTTAAACAGGTACTAAATCGGTACTGGTACCGATTGAACTGATCTAATACCTGATCTTCATGGGACTGGTACCAGTGCTAGGGGTGTTCAAAACCAAACCGAACCGACGAACCGAACCGAAACCGATCAAAAAATCAAAATTGAATAAGGTTTTTTCTATTAAAAAATCGAATAAGGTTCTATTTTGTAAGAACCGAGTGTTTTGGTTCGGTTACTGGTTTTAGTTTTTCAAAACCGAAAAACCGAAACCGAACCGCATAAATACGTTTATAGTGTTTTTTTGTTTTTGAAGTTCCATATTCGCTCATTCGTGCCTCAGCTTCTGAAGTGATTTTAGCTCCAAAAGACCTAATAACTATTTTTTGGACAAAATTTTGTTTTGAAAAGAGAAGAGGAAGAATAATTTTGTTATTATTAATTATGTTTTTATAATTTTTATACAATTTTTATTATAATATTTGAAAAAAAAATTAATAAAGAAAAACCGAAATCGGAACCAAGATTTTAAAATCAAAATCGACTCGGTTCTGATTTTTCTAAAACCGATTTTGGTTTTGTAATTTTAAAACCGAAACCGACTAGTTTGATTTGATTTCACATCAAAACTGAACCGAACCAAACCATGAACACCCCTAACCAGTGCTAGAATTTTCAAACCGATACCGATCGATTTGTTACTGTTTCACTATGGAACTGGACCGAATCGGTCTCATAAACACCCCTAAATATGACACGAGGGCACAATAGTCCAACTCAGCAAAGAGGTCCACCAATGTCATTACACGAGGACTGCACGTGAATTGATGCCCCACACCTTCCACTCAAACATTGATTGTGTTTATAGTTCTCGTCCTTCCCCTCCAAATTCACTCCTTTCTTTATTAATTTCTCCAACTTGTGGGTCCCACATGTCTTAAAAACAGGTCAAACTTACTCACACTTGGTCAACTCTATTAGTTATTCGTTAATCAGCAATCTAAGTAGAGAGAGAGCGCCAAAATAATAGCAATAAGTAAAATTAATAAAACAACTACTAAATTATAGGATACGTGATAAATTAATTATTAAATAATTTTTTTTAAAAATTAAAATACTCAATTATGAAGAATGAACAAAACAAAAAATTGCTATTACGTTTTTTGTTAAAAAAACGTTTTCTTTCTACAGCGAAACGTTGTCTTTCCACTGCGAAAAGTGAGTTCTTGAAATATGATTCAGAAAATATTATTTTCTACAGCGAAAAGTGAGTTATTGGAATAGAACTTAGGTAAGTAGAATTAGAATAACATAGCAAATATGGTGATAAGAACATGACGATAACAACGTACTAGAAAGGGGACTGAGAAGATGGTGATGAGAAGACCATGTCAGAACTTCCTGGTGAGAAGCTAGATTTATAGAAGGGTTCGCAGTGGGACGCGAACTTAGATATCAAAATTATTGAAAAATTTATCAAATTAAATTTTTTTAGCAAATTAGAAAAAAAATAGTTAGGTCAAATTAAAATCAAATAATTGTTAATTAATTACAAATAAATGAATTAATTAAATTTTTTACTATTTTTAATTTAAAATAAAGTATTAATATATTATTGCATTATTTAAAATTATTTATTTGAAATAAGTCTTGCTTATATAATAAGCCTGAAGTTAATTGGCATTGAATTCATATACTCCACCTTTCTTCTTCATTTCAAAAAGTAGCCTTTTCCTCTGAAACTCTGATGGCGTAGCCGTCTGTCAATCTCCATTAATGCTCAAAGGAGCTTCCTTTTTAGAGCTTTAAAATTCATTGGAGAAAATCTGAGATGGGTAAGAAAATGAGGCTTCCCTCTCTCTTCAAGGGGACTGAAGCAATGCTGTCGCCGTGGCCTTGCATTCAACCGAGAACTCTCTCTTTCAGAACCACCGGAAATATTTTCCGGACCTTGAACTCGGCATCCTCGGAATCACCCATCGTCGCCGGGGAAACCCCAGACTCGTTCTTCACCAACTCTTTGTTCGAAGTCGGGAGCTTCTCCACGGCCTCCGAAGACGGCGCTGGCGAGCAGATAGAGACAATGATTCAAGGGTTGAGAGCAGAAAGGCTGTTCTTCAAGCTGGGAGAGACAAGTTCGATATTAGAGGAGGCGAAGGAGGACGACGACGTAGAACTTCTGATCAAAGAAAGCGTGGTTTTGGCCATGGATTCTCGAGATCCTTATTTGGATTTCAGAAAATCAATGACGGAAATGATGGAAGCTCATGGTTTGAGAACATGGAAGGGTCTTGAACAGCTTCTCTGTTGGTATTTGAGGCTTAATGCCGAAAGTAGCCATGGATATATTCTTGAAGCTTTTTCTGATTCACTGGTTAGTCTTGCCTTCTCTTCTTCCTCTTCTTCTTCTGCCTGTTCTTGCTGTCGCCATTGCAGAAGATTTGATTCTTCTTCATCTGCTACAAATGGCCGTGTATCATCCCCACAAATAGAACAGATCGAATACTGATAACGACAATATAAAACTAGAGCAGATTCAATTAATCTTATAAACAAATATCAATTATTTTTGTGAATAAGGATTTCAAAAAAAGGAAAAGCAGTGATTTTTTTACTGCATATAATTTACAGATCGCCAATAAATATGCAACCAGTAAGTGAAGGCGATCATATATTAATAGGTTTAAATTGATAATGAAAACAATAGTTGTGCCCGCTAGTCAGGGCGACAAAGAACTACAATTCAAAATGCTGTTAATTGTGAGGTTTCAACTCATATAAGTGGAGGTACATAATAACAAATCATTTGGAATAGTAAAAAATGAATAGTTTATAAGTAGAATTATTTTCACTGTTTATTACAATGCGTTTTGAGTTAATCCTAAATATAAAATTTTATGAGATTTGATCCAGAGCGGACAATATTACATTAGAAACACTGAAAGATTCAAAAGTAGTTGTGTATAAACTATGTATTCTATATAAACTTAACATAATGTGGGTAAATTCATGTGTCACACTTTAGACCAAATTAGGGTTTAACTTGGAATGATCAATGGAGGTGACAAGATTGTACGTGTGGTTGCGGGGTAGCTCAGATCAACATTAATGGACTCACGGGATTGGTAATAGGGAGGCTAATTTATCTTTTTTTTTTTTAAAGAAAGAAAATGGAATATGGAGTAGGCAAAAAATTTTGTTAGAAGGAAAATAATAAAAAACTATGCTTTTCCACAATTTATTTCTAGAATAAAATATATTATTGAGATTAGAAATTGAATTATAATCGAAAAAAGAAAATACAAATGTGAAATACCAGATTTTCGTGGAAAAACTCTTTCAGGAAAAAAAATCACGGTTAGAGGAATAAATCTACTATGAATATCGAAATACAACTGCGAATTTTGCGAATCTAGCTTACATGAATTTATAAAAAACAAAACCCTAAATGAAATCTACAATGCGAACCCACCAGTCTGGCCAAATGAAATTTGGGTCACATCGAAATCTAACGATTGATCCTTCGGGTTTGAAATTCAATTAAAAATTCATTTAAAAATGAAATTGAAATTATAAAGAGTTAATTAAGAAAATTAAAATTCTAAAGACTAAATTCAAGCAAATTAAAAATTATAATGACAGTTTGTATTTGAAAAAATTGCAACTCTTTTGTTAAGCATTGTTTTTAGCATTTTCTTTTGTCAAAGTTTTCTATTTGATTTCCTATAGGATTTTGAGAGTAAAATTACTTTTTTTTAATGAAATTATATCTCTACTGTGGCAGCCTCCCCTGTAAAGGTAAAGACGACCAAAGATATTGTTAATTGTGAAGCTCTAGCTCATACTACTGGGGGTGCACAATCTCACATCACTTGGAAGAGTGAAAAATGAATGGTTTATATGTAGAGTTCTCCTCCTACCGAGTACATCGCGTTTTAGGCTAACCTCGTGCATGATTTGGCCCAAAACGAACAATATTGTACTTGGAGCATTGGAGAACTCCATAAACGATATCAAAGCTAATTCCCAATTAGAAGTGTAGCCGTCGAGGACGTCAAACCCCTAGGAGGAGGAGGAGGAGGAGGAGAGAGAGAGAGAGAGAGAGAGAGAGAGAGATTATAATAGCCCACCCTGTGAAGACAATAATGACTCAATATGTTGTTGATTGTGAAGACCCAACTCATATAAGTGAGGGTACACAATTCCACATTACATGAGAAAGTGAAAAGAGAATGATTTATATATAGAGTTTTCCTCCCAACCTAGTACAGTTCATTTTGACCTCTTAAGATTCGGTTAAAAGCGGACAATATTATACTGGGAGCGTGTGAGACTTCGCGTCTACTTTTCAAATAAATTGGAGCGCTGCAAAGATAAATTACCAATAAAAAAACAATCAAAAATTAATAAAAGAATTGTTGTGAGAAAAAAAGAGCCTGTAATTGCATGCAAAATGAGTTCTAATAGTGATGGATCTCTCTTTGGAACATTTTCCATAATATTTAAAAAAATATTGACGAGCAGAACTTAGCATAAAGTTTCATTTTTGGGGATGGTGTATATATATATTTAAGGGTCAACAACTAGCCAAGATTGTTTTGGGCCCATCTTACCTGCCTATGTAAGCCCACAGGCTTTATCCAGGGAGCATGTTTTTTGATCTAATTAGACATATTTAATAAAGAGCGTTGTGACACTAAAATCTGAAGGTCACCACACTGAGTTAAAAATTGTTGGCTCGTGGACAAGTTTGAGATTCGAGGCCCGTCGACCCTACATCGAACCACCCAAATTTGGGTGGGTCTACTAGCATAGCTTGAGACTTAATCCACGCCAAGGCCAATCGGATTCGATAAGAGTCCTATTTTAGCTGGTTTGGCAAGGCAACTTATACTAGTTGAAGATGAAATCTTACATACAATACACCCAATGTAAGATATGATCTCTTTACTTGATATTGAGTCACGATAAGAATGCACGAAAATGAGTCGTCATAATTATATTATCGTAGGAAGCCTGACAACATCATCAATTACGTTTATTTATAGAATTCTGATATCATTTTGTCACATCACTATATCGTAATTGAGAGTTTCTATGATTTTAATAAGAACATATTTGTCATAGTTTAATATAAAATGGGTCATTTGCATTTTCTTAAATTTAGTCAATGTCTAACTTTAGGAGATGGGTTGATCACGTCAACTTTGGTTTTAATAAATGGACTAATTAAATTTTTTGAAAATTAATTTTTATAATAAATTAAGACGATCTTGCGTCTTATTATACTACATATTCTATAATATATCTTAGAAATACATCAACACATTTTTTTAATCTCACTTTAATTGTTGAGATGAAGTTGAAATTAGAGTAAAAATTTAAGACTTGTTTTAACGCAAATAAATGTAAAGAATTTTAAAAGGTAGACTAATTGAACTAATTAAATCAATATACTGTTAGAGTTTGGTGTGACCTAAATTCTATTAGGTCGGACCGATGAATCTGCATTATAGATCTCATTTAAGATTTTGTTTTGTCTATAAATTCATGTAAATTAGAGTCGCAAAGCTTGCGGTTGTATTTCGATCTTCTTAATAGATTTGTTTATCTGCCTGTGATTTTTTTCCGAAAGGTTTTTTCACGTAAATCTGGTGTCTCACGTCTTTTTTTATTTTTTTTCGAGTATCGTTCGATCTCTAGCAAGACTCTTTATTTGTCCATACGTGAAATAATTTATAAATTTTAAATGAATTATTAGACTAGACATCATCTCCTAACAAATGTTTTTTTAATGCTCATCTTTGTTGGAATTATTAATCAATTAAGAGATTAAATATTTTAACCCATCTAGTCTTCGTCTACTTATTATTGATTGTTTATTCAATGCTTGCAACGCAAGAGTAGAATGAGCTTATCCTAAAACTCTTATTAGCGACAATACAATTAACATAAATTAATCCACTATTTAATCATACTAATAACCTAATCAATGCATTAATAATATTTCCTAATCATATATTATTATAACGACGACGTTTACTTTAGGTGGTTGATGAACATAATTATGCTCAAAACTAATCTACATGTCTTGTTTGTTTAATACGTATTGTAGCTGGTATTTATGTGATAGGTTTGACTGGTATTTTTTTTATGGTCCGTGTTTTAGATTGGGTTCATTCATGTAATAATTAGATGAACTAGTTTGTAAATATAAAAACATAATAACTTAAAGAGATCTCTCCTCAAATCAGAAGATGAGGCAGCTCAATAATGTTAAAGTTTGGTGTGATCTGAATTCTAGTTTAGCCGAGTCGGACTCATATCCAATATTAGGATTTTCTATTTTCTCTATATATTGATGTTTGAGTTGCAAAATTCATTATTCCTTGATTTCTGATTAGTAAATTTATCCTCTGCTCTTAGTTTTTTCCCGAAAAGGTTTTCCACGTAAATCTTATTGTCCTTGTTTCTGTAGTTTTCTTTTTCCATTTCGTATTCGATTCTCAATAGATAATAAAGCTAGGTTTACACTTTAGATTGTATAATCTTGAATTTGCGTTATGATATCTTGTTTATCGATTGGAAGACACATAGAACTCATGTCACCATATAAATGTAATATTATCCTTAGTCAAATGTTTAAACATAAATTAATCCAATATTTAAACATACTAATAACGGATGACCTAATCAATGCATTAATAATATTTCCTAATCATATATTATTATAACAATTACTCTTACTTTAGGTATAATTACCTTCAAAGCTAATCTACATGTCTTGTCTGTCTAATAGGTATTGTAACTCGTATTCCTATGATAGATTTAATAAGTATTTTTTTATGGTTCGTATTTTAGATTGAATTTATTCACGTAAAAATCAAATGACCAGAGTTGTAAATATGAAAAAATAATAACTCATCGAGATCTCTCCTCAAATCAGAAGATGAGGCAGTTTTAGATTGTACTGTCACGACTCGGAGGCAGGCCTAACAGAACAGCTAAGACATGACAAAATTTTATGGTATCAGAGTATGGTTCCGCTTTTCCTGAGAGTGATGACTTGTGAAACTAATAGTGTAATGCGTCAGTCTTGTGTCTATTGTGTATAGAATTGTCAAACACCTAGTTAAGTTTTTGAATGAGTCAAGATGCTGCTAGGAAGACATCTGAGGATCTTCTACTAGATGATAACTCCGTCTTTTCCCTATCTACGTAAGTGTTGGGTATGCTCTATGGGTCGATAATAGAAATCTTTTTTGGATAACTAGCTGTGAACTCGCTTGAGTTCTTTCTCGTAGTGGGCTTGTGTGGTTTGGAATTCGGATCAAAAGTCTGGGTTTACGATCCTTTTAGTTTGTCTCTTCGTGTAGGCCTGTGTGGGTTTAGGTTCAAATGTTTTTCCCTGAAAATGTTGTTCGCGTCTCGGTTCCTTGTAGGCTTCCGAGTTGTACAATCTTGAATTTACGTTCTGACATGTCCTTTATCGATTGGAAGTAGCATAGAACTCATGTTAACGTGTAAATGTCAAATGTTTACTCCTAAATTTCATTAAAGTAAACCGAAATTGAAAAAAAAAAATTATATTTTGAGGATATTACGAATAAAAAAGTCTAGAATTATTGATTGGTTAATTATTTTATATATATATTCTCGAAGAATGATATCATAGGTTTAATTTTCTTAAACTCCGAATAAGTTGACTAGGTTTTGTGGTGGGCTTCGGTCAAGTGCTTTGACTTCAAACTTAACTTAGAATCAATCAACTTTTGACCAATCTCGTAATTTCCTCTCTACATTTTTATTATTATAAATACTTTTAAAAATTTTAATTTAATTTTTCAACTTTGCGTTCAAGTTAAATGCAACAAAATTAAACAAAAAAATTGAAGAAGACCAAAATACCCTTTTAAATCAGCTTTTTGAAGTATGCCAAGGAGAAATTCACAGAAGCTGCTGATTAGCGTGTGAAAGATGATGGAGAAGACGTCCATGGCAAGAAACTTCTTCTTTTGTTTCCTCTTTTATATTATACATACCTATATATATATATATATAGAGTATATATAGATAGATAGTCTTCTTCTTCCCAAACACTCTTAGCCTGCAATTTTATCCAACCCATATCCTTAATTCTTATCCAAATTCCTAAACAATCTTTGTTTGATCAGCTGTTCTTGAGGAAAAATTTCATTTCCTTAACTTTTCGTACATAGGGGTGTTTCTTAAAGTTTTCGATTATCCTCCGGCGATTCAGAAGCGGTTAACTTTCCGGTGGATTTCGTCCTCTCCGGCGGGATTACTCGGTGGGGATCATAGTAGAGCATAGTGATTTTTATTTGTTGTTTGACTGCATGCAGAGAAATGAAATTGCGAAATTTTTATGTTTTTCAGGCTGTTGAGAAGAGATAAAAAATGTTAGGGGAATTCATCAGCAGATGTCTTCTGTACGTTTCCGCCATTTTTGAATATGCCGAAGCTTTCTCTTTCTTATTTCTCTCTCTAAATGATGATACGAATTGCAGGATGCTGTTTGGGTATGCATATCCAGCATTTGAGTGCTATAAAACGGTGATGAAGAAGAGTGCGCAGATCGAAGAACTCAGATTTTGGTGTCAATACTGGTATGGATCAATTATCTCCGTTCGAAAAAATCAAATTTTTTTGCTTTTGAGTTTAGCTTTCCTTTGTTCTAATCCTATTTTGGTCTTGAGTCAACGCATCTTCTTGATTTTATTTAAATGAATCATAGAGTAAAAACAAAACAAAGGTAAAGTCAATGTTAGACCAACATAGGTTGTTTTAGGCAAATAATTTCCCAAATTTAGAGCAGTCAGCAATTACGTTAAATCATATTTTTGTCACGTGATTTTCTCTGTTATGCTATTTTCATATAGTAAAATCTCTCTGTATAGCAGGTTTAGTGATTTTGATCATTTCTAGAGATAAACAAGTTAAAAAATTCAATACCCGGTATAAAATTCTTATATCGACAGTTGTTTCTATCTGAAAATCCCCCAGTAAAAAAGATCAAGCGATAAAAACGTGATTTTTTTGACGACACTTCAATTCTAAATTCGGAGGCTTAGTTGATAATGCCCACTAGTTAAGTTGTTCTTCTCCTTGAAATTTAATGATTAATATACACTTGACCCAAAAAAACTATATCGAAAGTAAAAATTTGACGCAAATATCGTAAATTCAGTAGACTTATCGCAAGTTCGATGCCATTTAACGAGGATATATGGGTATAATTTTGCAGGATTATTGCTGCACTCATAACAATATTTGAGAGGATTGGGGACATATTCATTTCATGGTATAAAATTAAGTAATTTCTTTGAAATTTTGTACAATTTTTTTGACACATTTTGATCAAAATTAAATGATTTTATAGGTTACCCTTGTACGGGGAGATGAAACTAGCACTCTTTATCTACTTGTGGTATCCAAAAACACAGGTAAACTTTAATACAAAACATGCAATCTATAAGTAATGCAAATCTAAATCCAATAACAATTACTCGTAAAAATTATTATTTGTCGGGATTTCAAAATATTATAAATTATCACTCACCGTTATTAGGATTTAGAAAACCTACTCTGATCCGTTAACTTTGATCGTTATGCATCGAAAATTCATGTAAGTTGTAACGGACAATAAAGTTTTAATTTTTCCTACTTTATTGTTAGAAAACTTAAAGAAATTGTTAGGAGATTGTAATTTTTTATGGTGAAATTATTAAAATAATCACTGAACTGTAAGATTAATGACAAGTTAACTAATAAATATTTTTTGTTAACAAATAAAATACTGAACTATAGAAAATGAACGAAGAAAACATCATTGTCACGTTTTTTATTAAAAAACGTTTTCTTTCTGTTGCGGAACGTTGTTTTTTATCTGCGAAAAGTGAGTCATTAGAAGAGGACTAAAAATAGATTACTTTCCTCTGCAGAAATTCATCTTTCCACAAAAGAAATATGAATTTCGTAGAAGGAATATTATTTTCCATTACGGAAATTGGGTCATTGGAATAAGATTCAAAAAAAAATTATTTTCCTCTCTGGAAAGTGAGTCCTTAGAGGACTTGGGTAAAATTAACGTTTTTTTCAATAGGTTAACTTGTTCATTTTTCATAGTTAAGTGTTTTATTTGTTAGCAAAAATTGTTTAGTGATTAACTTGTCATTGATTCCATAGTTCAGTAGTTTTTTTGTTAATTTTCTTTTTTTATTATTATTAAAGAAAATATAATATTCTATTTGAAATTTATTGGTTAAACCATTATTGACCGGATTTATTATTTTATTAAACGTAATTAATTAGTTTAATTTAATCATTAATTTACTTGAACCGAATTTATATTGAGTAATACAGGGAACATGGTACGTCTTTGATGTGCTGCTGAGGCCTTACATAATCGAACACGAACCAGACATTGAACGGAAGCTTCAACAATGGAGGGCGAAAGCTTGGGATTTGACCCTTTTCTACTGGAAGAATTGCACCGAGTTGGGCCAGTCTACAGTTTTCCAGTTTTTCCAGTACTTGGCTTCTCCTTCCTCCCCAAATTCTAAACACCCAGTTCCTGAGGTAAACCCTACTCACTCTTCTTCGTCTTCCTCCTCCTCAATATTCTTCCTCTGCATGTTCATGGAGTTTTCAACTGGTTTACCGGAAAATTCAATTTCTCCGTTTGCAGATTTTGAAGGAGAAGAAAGCGGAGAGAGAGCAACCAGCCCCACAATCAAAGGAATGGTTTCCGTTCTTAAGAAAATCCGTCAACGAATCGAGACAGGAAAGGCAGAACGCGAACTGGTCTCCAAGTGCGCCGCCGTTGGACAGCGCCGGAGCTTACCCTGCCGTCTCAGAGCCTCACGGCGCCCGTAGCGAAACAGAGTATGGTTTTCTCGCTGAAGACAACGTAAACCGGCGAGGAGATGAATTCGGACGAACCTTCAACGACAGAACTGATCGACAACATGACATCAAACTCGTTCGACGTCATTAAATATTCTCTTTTTCGTAGTAATTTTTGTTTCTGCTTCGACTCTTTTGCAAACATGCCTCAAAGGCTCAAATTATAACTCAAAAGTATAAATTTCCCCATTTTTTATTTTGTCATTAATTTATTCCTTAAATTCTTTAAATGCAATATGATTTTGACTAACTCTAAAAATAAAATCGTACGAATTTTACAAATGGTACAAATCGTATGTCATGATTAGGCTTTGGCTCGCAAAGGGTTGTAAGGGGACCTGCAGTACCACATCGAAAATACTAGTGTATAATTGTGTACCCATCTTTGTCTGTTGGACGCGTTTTGGATCAATGTTATAGGGCTTTAGTTTGAGAACAAACTCATGCAGGTCATATGGGAGGCCCAAAGCGGACAATATCAGCGACGAGGTAGTGCCCACTTGTAACAATGATATCAAAGCCAACCCATGTCCGATTGTGGAATACCGACGCCGAGAGACCGGGTCGGGCCCTAAGGGGGGTGGACTGTGATGGTTAGGCCTTGACGCGCGAAGGGTTGCAAGGGGACCTGCAGCACCACATCGGAAATGAGATGGTTATGAAACTAGTGTATAAGTGTGTATCCATCCTTGCCTGTTGGACGCGTTTTGGATCAAGGTTATTGGACCTTGGTCTGAGAACAAACTCGTGCGGGTCGTATGGAAGGCCCAAAGAGGACAATATCCAGCGACAAGATAGTGCCTACTTGTATCATGGTATCAGAGTCAAATCTCAACCGAACATGTAGTTAACAAAAACGTCGGTCCCCAAGGGAGAAAGATTGTAGCAACCAATCTTGTGAAGATCAGGTTATCCCATGGGAAGATCCAGCTTATATTAGTGAGGTTGTATAATCTCATATTATTTAAAAGAGTAAAAAATACATCGTTTATAAATAAGGTGAGATAAACAAGCAAAAATGTTTGAGAAGAGATAACACAATTTTAATTAAGAAAATCTTGTGATTTGATGATAAGTAATTATTGTTTATGATTTAGTTCATTAAAACCAAACTAAATCATAAAACATTATTGTCTGAAAATCAAGCATATCCGATCAGATTCTCAGTTTTACAGGCCCACGCTTAGTTTAATGACCCGAATTATTTGATCATAAGCTCTGGTTAAGCTCGGAATGATTCGACGGTGAATAAATCCGATGCAAGCAGAGACTGGATTTCCGACCGAAACTCCGAACCATAGTCGTCGCGGAAACCATGAAACGGATGATACGCTTGGGCGGGGAGCTCCGGCGGGTTGTTCGACGGCGTGGTTACAGAGGGTCGCTTGGTAACTGGAAGAAGGGGTCGCCGGAGAAAGTATGTTTCCGGTGGACGGAAGTACCTCGCTGAGGGAGGTGTAGATTTGGGAGGAGGAGGAGAGAAGATCAAAGAAAAACGGCGACCGGCGCGATGGTTGTCGGGTAGTGACCTTTGGGCGGGGGAAGCTCGAGCTTTGCCATAACTCGGCGGTGGAGAGGTAGAGTTTCGTGGGGTAGACGACTGGCGCAGCAATCGAGTTTCTCCTGTATAGATTTGACGGAAGAAATGGCGGCACATGCGTTCTTCTGACGAGCCCGTTCATGGTAGAGAGAGAAACAGCAGAAGAAAAGAAAGAAGTGCTTCTGTTTCTCTCTCTAAAGCCAGAAAATTTGTGAATTCAAGCGTTGGCACCTGCCATTTTTAACTGGTTCAGAGCTCAGACTTCAAACACCCACCAAATTCAAGCATTGACAATCTCGTCGATTTCCATTTGCTTTTCTTCAACCATTTGAAATTGGTCAAAACGAGTGGCTTTCGTAGCTTCCTACGATTTTGCGTCCACCTTTTTGGTGTTTGCTGAGCAAATAATTTTCAATTTGGCAACTCAGAAGGAATTCCTCAAGCAATTACCAGTCAATCTCATCAATCTCAGACGAAACTCGAAAGAGGAAGACGGGCTGTTCTGTCTTCTTTCTTAAATCGCACTTGGGCCGACCCATTATCGTTGTCTATGCAAAACAAGAAGCAAGATAATATTTTGTATAATTTATCGAAAAATACAAATTAAATTCTAAATTTTGTAGTTCGTTTAATTTAAATTTTGATTTTTTAAAAATAAAATAAACTTTGAAACTTTGCATTTTGAATAAAATGAACATCGAATGCTTTTTTAGGTTTAGTTCCGATCTGGTTTTGGTTTTAGATTTTTTCGATTTGAAGTCAGTTTAAGTTAGTTTGGACTAAGTTTGAGCTGGTTTTTGTTGTTTTTTTTGTAAATTTTAAATTAAAATTACAAAAATATATAAATATTATAATAGTGATTCTATTTGGTTCAAATCGGAACAAAACTGAGCATAGTCAAATTTTAAAAGCAACGTTTCATTTGTTTACGGTGTCAAATTTGATGTTCAATTTGTTAAAAAAAAATTTAAGATTTAAATTAAAAAAATCTCCAAAATTCAAAATTTATTTTGTTAAAAAAAATATATTCAAAGTGTAAGTTGAACGGATCCTCATGTTTAGGGTTTAATTTATACTATACTCTATAATTTATTATATCCATGTAGCTATATATTATAAATTGTCATTATGTAAAATCTACCGAAAGTGGTTAAATGCATATTTAATAATTTCTATTAGAGTATGTAGAATGATATGGATCAAACTTATAGACCAAGGTAGAAACGATATTATAACATGTTAGAGATCGAACGATAACCAGAAAAAGAAAATACGATGTGGGACACCAGATTTACATAGAAAAATCCTTTGGGAAAAAATCACGGGCAGATGAATAATCTACTATGAAGATCAAAATACAACTGTACGTTTTGCGACTCTAGCTTACATCAATTTATAGAGAAAACAAAATCCTAACTGAGATCTACAATATGGGCCCACCGACCTGGTCCAATAGAATTCGGGTCACACCAAAATCTAACAATCTCCACCTTTACATGAATTCTATGAAAGAGATCCATAGTGCGTGCTCGTCAGCTTGACCCAACAAAACGAATTCAAAATCCTGAATTCTAACAATCTCCTTCTCGAAACGAATTCTGATGCAAGTAACCAATTTTTAAATCTTCAAATTTTCCTCTTCCACAAAGTCCCCTGCTGGGGCAACCTAATATTTGGTATTGATCAAGTTTAATCCCCGCTT
This sequence comes from Begonia loranthoides, assembly GCA_022433065.1. Classification (NCBI taxonomy): domain Eukaryota; kingdom Viridiplantae; phylum Streptophyta; class Magnoliopsida; order Cucurbitales; family Begoniaceae; genus Begonia; species Begonia loranthoides. The sequence goes on along the minus strand of CM039476.1, from coordinate 15,941,012 downwards.
AAACTTGAGAGACACACTCGGACAGAAATAACATATTCTCCATTATACCATCAAATTATCAGAGATGTCACAATGAACTACATGTGAATATGGTGAAGACCCCCTACTAGAATCTATACCCTCGAACACACTCAATGCGTAACCCAATGTAGAAGTTTCACCATATCGCCTTGGAGGTTTACCCTTTCTCTTGGTTCTGCCTTTGACGATACCACTCTGACGTGAAACTGTAACTGAAACTGGTGACATCTTCAAATCCCACAAAGAGTCAGCTAGATCTATGCGAGTATATCTCACCACTTGACCTGCCATATCAAAATCGTCTTTCAAAATTCTTTAAAATTTCACTTTTGTTATCTTACGATAACGGAATCTCGAATCTCAATTCAAAAGTGGAAGATCTACTTCAAAGATCTCATCGCCACAGAAATATAATCTTTAACAAAAAATCTGACCCAAAAGATCACTGACTTCAATAAAATATTCACCATAAAATATTGAAGCGTAAAACCATGGATATCACAAAATTCCAAATGATATCCCCAAAATTCAGATATTTTACCATAACAAATCATCTCCAAAATCAAATCAAATCAAATCAAATCGCTAGAATAATCGCAAATATTACAAAATTCAAACCTTATTTGAATTTCAACTGAAAACAATCTCCATGATTGAGATATTCTCGCGATTCGAAATCTGCCATAAATCCATCAAATTTAACCTACCAAAAATCTTCCGAAAATCCCAATGATTTTAAAAAAATTTTATCTTTAGCAACAATCTAGTTTTGCAAATGACACTCTTGCAGCAGCCTCAATCAAAACGGCTTGATAACAAGAATGGAGAACACCAATGTAGATGATCTATGAGAACTGACGATAAATAAAAAACCCTTCAATGACGAACATGTTGTTCGGAGACACACTGCTTTGGAGAACTCCAAATAGAGATGAAAAACGAAACATCTATTTCCGATGGCGGCTAAACCAAGACGAATGGCAGGGGGAACAATTTTTTATTCTTTCCTTTTTCCCAAAAATTGTAATTTTCTCAAAAATTACACAAACCTTGTTCGATGCAGAATGTCTGGAGTGAATTTGTTTTACCACACTTGGAAACACGAACTTCCGAAACCAAAGCTCTGATATCATTTTTTAGAGATCGAACGATAACTGGAAAAATAAAATACGATATGGGACACCAGATTTACGTAGAAAAACCCTTTCAGGAAAAAACCACGGGCAGAGGAATAATCTACTATAAAGATCGAAATACAACTGCAAGTTTTGCTACTCTAGCTTACATCAATTTATAGAGAAAACAAAACTCTAACTAAGATCTACAATACGGGCCCACCGGCCTGGCCCAATAGAATTTGGGTCACACCAAAATCTAACATAACAAATATTAAATCAAATAATAACAAATATAATAGTAAGGGTTAGAGAATGCAAAAAATTTGTTCACGCGGTTTGGCAAATCCCGCCTTTGTCCGCGCTCCAAGTTTCCGACTTGGAGATTCTTAATCACCCAACCTCCTCGGTTAATGATGATTGACTTCACGAGTGTCAATCAAACCTTTACAATTGACTCTTCTCTGGGAGTCACCCTATGAATTGATCTTCTCGGATGTCAATCTAGTCATTCAATGTTTCAGTACAATAAAAACGTAAAACTAAAATTCCTAACTTTCCCAAATATAAAATCTCAAGTTTTGGAGTATGGAAAGTTAGGTTTGACACTCTATTTGTTGAGAGAACTCAAGTATGAATTTTGTCAGAGCTTCGCTAGGGTTCTCTTTTAGTTAGTTTGATCTTTGGAATGTCTTCTATTTATAAATATTGCTAAACAGGACGACCACCATCTGTTTGATCGACCGCTTCCAGATCGTTGGAATATAGCCGTTATGTTGTGCAGTGGGACAGGTCAACCGCTCTCCATCATAAGTCGACCGCTTCTTCATATTCTCAAAAACTGGCTCAAATCTGTCCATTTGTGCAGTCGACCACTTCTGTGTCGATCGACTGCTTTACAGCAGTCTTAAAATTTCGAGCAATCTGCCTTTATTTTTGGTTGACCATTTCTCAACTGTTCGACCGCCTCCACTGTGTTGGCTCAATTTGGTCAACCATCTCTTCTTCGAAGTCGACCTCTTCTCCGTGTTTTGCCCGAATTCAACTGTCAAAGGCTCAACAATCAACCTATAGGCTTTATGGACTTAAACATATTAGTAGACATTAATATCTGTATTAAAGTATTTCCAATGAATATAAATAACGTATTTACTGAATTCAATAATTACAAAATAAACAACTTAATTATTCAAATAATATTGTCATCGTCAAAACAAATAATCTAATATCTATTAGGCCAACAATTTCATTAGTACTTTTTGAAATCTTGATTATATTTTCATCATTCGATAAAGAATAAGACTTTAGTTAAAGAAAACGTAATAAAAAATGAAAGATTTACGTGTACACGAACTCTTTCGTTTTTTATATCTTTAGTGGATTCTACTATTTTCACTCTCTTGAATATTTAAATGGTCATGTAAGACGAGAAGTGTACACTATTACAAATTCGTGTTAGCAACGCGGTAAAGTAATTCTTCCATGACTACAACTTCTTATTGGTCATTCATTAATAGATCTATTTTTTCAAATTTGATGGTTTCATTGCCTTTTGCGAAGTCTCAATCCTGGTAGTACAATGTTGTTCGTCTTGATAGAAATTAGCATACTTTTATTCTCAAGTTTTACTTAAAAACATGTCGTTCAGGTGTAATTATGTTGCGACAACTACTATTTTTGCACTTTTCTTTCCCTCACAACCTTATTCCGAGATTGCTTAATTTCTCCCTAATGCTTTGTATTGAATTGGGAATAGAAGTTTACTAATTAATTATCAACTTTCATTTTTATCAAAAATGCAAGATGGTATAATTCTCTTTATATAAACCATACTCTCACTATTATCTTATTTTGAGTTGTATTTGCCTTTACGAACTCTCACAATTTCTGCAGTTGAAACTATCTAGAGACTTTGCTTTGGAATTATTTATTGTTAATTTTTCGACTTTGAATGGGCTATGGGAGGCTCTAGTTCACAACATGTAAAATAGACTGTGTTAGCCAATTTGTGTTTAGAGGGTTTCCATCCTCTTACACAATAACAATACCCTTATGAATGCGACTGCAGATTCTGTCTGCAAAACCATTTAAAAGCTTCTCCACCATGGGAATCAACTCTTTTCTTTTTGGTAGCTACTAATAGGGTTAGGTGTAAACCGAATCGAACTGTGGTTTGACTCAGAACAGACATTCAATATTGGTTCGGTTTGATTCCTACCCTTATAGGAACCGGACCCAGTTTCGAGTAGAGTGGAACTGTGAGTAATGGTTCGATTAACAATCTTGGTTGTCAAAAACCATGAAAAATCAATCTGAATCATGGTTCGAAAATGGGGCTCGAAACTAATTAAAATTCAATCCAAAACCCAGAAAATAAACCGAACCCAAACCCGACCCAAAATTAAAAAAAAAAACTAACAAAAAATATAAATATTTTTTAAAAAAAATATTTTGGAACTGAATTGACCGTTTCCTATTCAGTTCTAGAATCTAACCGTTCATGTCAAGCTCTAAAAGTTGAGAACCATAGGGCCACACTTTGGTCCAATTCTTGGACAGAACCAGATCGAACCACCCCGTTCCCACCCTTAGCTACTAAGCTAAAGGGATCTTGATGAAAATTAAATAACCTATGTTTATGTCGTCAAGACTAACATCACGGACAAAGTAATTACTTAAAATCTTTCTGCGTCAAATATAAATAATCGTGAATCGTAGAACTATTGAATTTCCTCATCCACCCGCTACTTTTCTCTATTATTAATTTTCACGTAAAATCTTGGCCTTTAATTTTGTGAATTTTCTTTGTTAAGGGTAAGAACTCTTCAAATTAAGCAACCAAGAGTTCAATTGATGGAAGAAAGCAATGCTTACATTGACTAACCTTAAATCCCATACAAAATGATCGTTCGAACGCATATAAATACCTAACTCGAGTTGAAAGTATTCGTTCGAACGAGCATACATGTACTTAGACAATCACTTTTCTTTTATGAATGTGTGCTACTTGTAACCTAAATTTACTTTTCCATCTTTTTATGTACTCTTCTAGTTTCTTCCATTTCTCCAAAAGCTTGCTCTTACTCCTTTATTCCTCCCATCACGTGGCAATCTTTGATTCGACCACGTAGCTTCTTCTGTCCACCTCCTCCCACACCAGCTTTGAAGTTATTTCATCTTGCTCTGGAACATAATCCTACGTATAGAGAGAGAGAGAGAGGGAGACAGAGGAGAGAGAGAGAGAGAGGGTTTAATTATACACTGAAAACATGCTTACATTTATCTAATAATTGAGTTTACTTACCACTAATCTATCAATAATCCTACTAATCAATCTTCCACTTAACAATTTCAACTCTCTCCAAGAAAAAAGGAGATGGGTGTAGGGTCAACGTATCTAGACCTAAAAAAATCCAAATGGAGTCCTCACCCACCTTACATATATACTAATTTAAGTAACACTTTCAAGAATTATTGCTATTTTAATGCACGATCAGAAGGGAAGTCATGCTTTATAACATTAAACTACCTCAAGTTGTCGAACCAGAAGCCGGGCTGTCGGAGCAGACACGATAATCCGACGTGCAGTCGGAGAGATGAAGCCTTCATCGACGGCCTTATCGATGAAAGACAACAGCGAGTTGTAGTAGCCGTCGACATTCAAAAGTCCCACCTGCCGATAAAATAAGATTCAAAACCAATAATTCAACAGCTTAATCATGGATTATTATACAAGATCCAGTTGAAGATCCTCCCAAATAGTGTAATTAGGCGTTTAAAATAGTAAGTCTTCCCATGTGTTAATCTTAATTAAGTAGTTGAATCTCTATCTTAACCATGTGAATTATGAGTGGAAAGATCCAAATGCATTGATTTTATTCCTTTATTAAGCTTAGATCCACCAAGATTCGATTTTTCGAGTTAACCAATTGGTTTTCCATCCAAACTAATTCAAAAATGTTATAAGTCGATCAATAAAACCGAAAAACTGGAGAGATTTACGGGGAAAACTCTAGTGATAGATAGAAAACTCACTGAGAAAAAATCAACGTACAAATGAATTTTGCGAGTCAAACAACAAAAGAACAGAATAACAAAAAAATCCTAATGCTGAATACGAGTTGATCCAGCCGTTTAAATTTTAACCGAAAACCATACTGTCCACACACTAAATATATTGGTGGCATGTGCATTTCTAATGATTGCCTTTGTACTTCTTCAATGTGGCAAGATCTTAGAGTATAAACTACTTCAATAACACAATCGAAAAATTGTTTTCTTACAGGTTTGCAGTGAATTCCAAGTTGAGCCCATGTTATGACTTCCAGCAGCTCTTCGAGGGTGCCATAGCCACCTGTTTGAACATTTTCCAAGTCGATAAATTATTATCCTTATCGAGCAATCACAAGACGTAAAAATCGAAGCGTATCAACGGAAAAAATGGTGAAATACCGGGTAGAGCGATGAAGGCATCGGCTTGTCGAGCCATTTCGGCCTTTCTTTGGTGCATACCAGATACAGCCTTTACCTCTCCAACAGTCTCTCCGGTTATCTGCAATTATAAAACCAATCGTCGTCTCGGAATGTTTGGCTCTGAAAACAAAATTTAAGCAATTGAGGAAGGCACTTTTCAAGAATCTCTCATACGTACCTCTCTTGGCATTAGGGTTCTTGGAATGATTCTGTACAGAACCAACAGAACCGTAAGAATTAGTCAATTCAACGATGAAAATCCAAATTGTAGCTTAGATGAAATCAAAATATAACATACTAAGATTAAAGGGTAGAAAGCTATACTACAAAAAGCTATAAAAAGTGGCATATTTTATCTGAAACTGATGTGTTTTTCACTTAAAATAAAACTTTTATGATAGTACATGTGGCAGCCCGCCCTCTGAATTTAAGGACAATCCAAAATGCGATTGATTGTGAGGCTCCAGTTCTCACTAGTGGGGGTGCACAATCTAACATTGCTTGGGAGAGTAAAACGTTAATGATTTATAAGTAGAGTTCTCATCTCTAACTAGTACAATGCGTTTTGGGCTAACGTCAAGAATAAAACCCTGCAGATTTTAATTGTGAGCAACCAATCTATATCAGAGGAAGTGCACAATCTCACATCGCTTAGTAGAATGAAAAATGAATAGTTTATGATTAAAGTTTTCATCTGTATATAGTACAATGCATTTTGGACTATCCTTAAAAACAAAATCACGTAGAATTTAATCTAAAACGAATAATATTATATTAAAAGAATTAACGACTTACAGTACAACACAAAGATCTTCTAAAAAGCTGTTTCTAAAAACCATTAATCACATACTTTTAACAGACTGAATCGAAAAATTGTCTCACACTCGAGAAAAATGTTAACTTTCACCAAGGAAGACCCAATAATTATGAGTTTCCCCCAACAAAATGGGGATAAGCCAGCCAGGCATGGAACCCATAATGCATGAGCCTCAGAAAAAGCTCACTGCCATCGAAGAGAGAGCTGTTTCTGCTTATTATATAACAAAATGCCACCATTTTTTATTTATTTAATCTCTAATTTTCTGGAATTAAAAAGCAAATGACATATTGTAAGAGGAGACAAGTGTGACAACATTTCTAAGACTTGTCTTTTTCGTGGAAAAACTAAGAAGAATTTGAAAGTTTTGAGAAGAATAGACACCAAAATCGAAGCAACTGTAAGAATAGACAATAAGAGAGAGAGAGAGAGAGAGAGAGAGAGGGAGAGAGACAAACCCTAGGACATGGCGCCCACCATCATGAACTGCCTGAGAAACCAGACCCATCAATCCCACGCTTCCACCTCCATAAACCAAATCAATCCTTCTCTCCACCTTCATCAAAACACATCGAAATTCAAAACCATGGCCGCGTGTCACAAAACCCATCATTAAAAAAATAATTTTTTTTTAGTCGTAGTAACCAATTACAAGAAAAGCTGCAAAACTAGAACAAAAACCCTAAAAAATGTATGGTGTCGAGAAGCAAGAATCATGGAGGTTTGATCATGGAAGGTAAAAACTCGATCCATGATACAAGAGGGCACGTTTGGTTCCCTTATTGAAGAGCAAGTGATTATTATTATTCAAAAAAACTCATGGAAATTTCAATCTTGAAGAAGGATACGAATATGATCATGTAAGAAGTCTGCTCCACTGACAGCCAGATTACAGCTTGCACTGTTTTCTCTCTCTACCTCTCTCTCTCTCTATCCCGTCAAGGAAAAACCCTTAAACCTTCCCTTCCAGAGAGTTTTAATGATTGTAAGGGACTGAGGGTGAAACAGAATCGGGAAATCCCATAAAAGTTGCAGAAAAATAATTTTGGTGTCGGAATTGGGAAGACGATACGTGAAATTCAATGCAGAAAATGACTTCTAGTAATCCGTTTAGCCAAATGCACTAGTTTCAGACGATTTAATTTGGGTAAACCGTCTGACAGAAGAACACGAACAGTTCCGATCAAAACCTGAAAAATTGGCTCGATCGGGTTGAGATAAAGGGCATGGAAATGTCATTCTTAAATGGTGAAAAAGAATTGAAGATGTCGAAACAATGGGGGAGAGGGAGAGATAGGAATAGTACCAGTTCATTGCCAAGTTCAACGGCTGCTTCTTGGTAGCTAGCTTTCTTCCCTGAACTGCTTCCACAGAACACGCAGATCCTCTTGAATCTCGACCTTGTATCTTCCATTCCCTCTCTCTCTCTCTCCTCTCTTAAAATTATCAGAGCTCGTAGTAGGGACGAAGATGGTTGTGAACAAGAGCAACCAGGTTAAGTGTGTGTGTATATATATATATATATATATATCAACCAACCACACATTGAAGCTTCCTCGATGATGCCACTGTCAAAATCTCGCCTATGAAATGTATGAATATTTAATTACTTAAAAAAAACATTGAGTGACCAAAATATAAAATATTATATGAACATTTTAATCAATTATTTTAGCTAAAAAAAACTTTTATTTGGGTTTTTACATGTTAGAATTTATACTATTTTTCTTATTAATCAAACTTCAAGTTTTTAATTATTAGCAACTTGAATTTTAATGTTAATTTATTCATTAAATTCAATACATGTATATTTTATTTTTCGTTTAATGAAGCGTTTTAACCTGATTTTTAACCTGCATACTAATTTCCACCACTATTTTGAATTTAATAGCGCAATTAAAAAAGTTTAAAATCGTTGAATAGAATATCAATAAAATCTTAAACCAGTTTATAAATTTTAAATCATCAAGAATTTAAAATAGTTAAAATAAATATTAATTATATCAATTAATGAGTATCATATCATCAAATAAGATTAGGTTACATAATTAAATGTAAAAATAAGAAAACAATAAATATAAAATAAATGTTCTTTGAGTTGTCTAATTTAATTAAAACTACGTTAAATAGTTGCCCACTTGGATTAGTTGGGAATTAGTCCAACAATGAGCAATGCCTTTTTGATTGGTCTTAAAAAGTACACGTGGCCGATTAAGATGTTCATTAAAATATAATTTTGTTTAACCTAAATATTGTAAATCACGTGGCAATTTACTAGTTTAGAAACTTCCTTTTATTTTGGAATTAGAGTAGCTGTTTGATGTTGATTGTGGGACAAAACATATTATTAAATTATTATATTAACTTTGTTAATTAATATTTCTTAATTAAGAGGTAAAAAAGACTTTCTTTGTCTCATTCTATGTTACGAGGAAAAAGAACATCTAATTAAAACAAAAACCCTAATATATAAATTATAATTGTAAATAAAATAATTATTAGGGTCTTTTTAATTTAATTGATACCTTTAACTTTTATTTTTATTATTTAACATCTTATAATTTGAGGTGTTAACAACAGACACTCTCATCGTTAGGTGATCTGTTAAATGACGGATATTAATGATTTCATAGATATCAACACTTCTGCGGCCACATGTCCTCAAAATATGACTTACTTTTTACAATGGAAGACACATTTTCTATACAAAAAATACTATTTTCACATCGAATATTTGTCTTTCGCTGCAAAAAATAAATCCTTAAAATAATATTTTTCACAACGAAAACGTGCATTCCGCTATGAAAAATAAGTTCTAGAATAGGACTTATTTTCCGCAGCGGAAAACACATTTTCACAAGAGAAAATTTGCCATTAACAGATCTCTTAATTATGAGAGTGTCTATTGCTAACGCTTCAAACTTTGAAGTATTAGATAACAAAAATAAAAATTTAAGATGTCAGTTAAAAAGACTATCATATTTCATAGTTAATATTTAATAATTATCCTTGTAAATAATTAAGACTTAGCAAGCTAGTAATGCTAATACATTTATCAAATAATCTTTTTTAAATTCAAATAATATTGTTTTTCATTAAAATTTATCAAGGGAATATTAGAATTTGTTTAATAAAATTTCTTCTTGGTGAGAGCCAAAAATAATAATAATAGTAATAATAAGCAGAGGAGAAGACATTATATTTTTAATTTTAACATTGATTTGCATATAGATTATGCGAAAGAAAGCTAAAGATGCCAACAGCTAATTTGATATTTATTTATTTATTTATTCATAATTATCAAATATATATATATATATATATATATATAACTATTTATTTATTTATAGAGGAAAGTCCTTTTTGTTTGGGTAGTAAAAAATTATTAAAAGTAGTTAATATTTTAATTATTTTAACACAAAAGCATGTAACACGCTCCCTTGGCTTGTAGCACAATATTTTTAATTTTTAATTTATTGCAATTTGAACTCAAAATAATTATAACATTTGCTGCTCTCTTTATTTAATTTCAATTTTGGTTGAGAATTTCATTCAAAGAAATTAAAATTTAGAACTATTTTAAATAATAATTAGGGATAAATAGAGAGACAAAAATATAAAAGAAATTTAAATATTTATATATTTGATTAACACTAGTTTTAACTAATAATACTAGTATTGATTGAAATAGTGATGATGGTAACTTATGCGAGAACGAGAACACAATGTCAAGCTTTCAAATTCTAGATATATCATTTAATTTTATATTTTAATTTTACCTCAAAAATAGGCATGCTTCAATTGGTGTAGTTAACATTTTATTTTAATTATTTATAATTTATTTTAATTATTTATAAATTATTTTAATTATTATACTAATTAATGATAAATACGTAAGCGTCATGTTAAGAAGTAAGTAAGACTATAAAATTTTAAAGTTAAATGTAGTATTACTTTTTCAAAAGGGTCTATATTGAGAAAAATTTTAATTAAAAAATGTTAAAATAAAAATGAATTTTGGCATTTGTGGGTTAGAAGCAATTAATCTTAAACGATGTAAAAGTGTGTTATGCTTGGAAGATAGGTTAGGGTAGAAGCAGACCAAACTAAATCGATAAATCGAGATTTTTTTTGTAGCAAAAGAAAAGGTTAACTATCAATATTATCCATGAAATATAAAGTCTTTTTAACTGTTACCTAGAATTTTTATTTTTGTTATCTAATATATCAAAGTTTGAGTCATTAGCAACTGACATCCTCACTATTAGAAGATCTGTTAAATTGTGGATATCAACGTTTCTCCGAACACCCATGCTTTCGTAATAACCATGTGTTCTTCTGAAACTAAATATCTACACTTTGAGGACGAAGATGTGACCTAGTGCGGCAGTCCACCCTGTAAAGTCTAGGAAAGGCTCAGGTGTGGATTCGATTTATATCAGTGAGAGTGCACAATCTCACTTCGGTTGGGAGAATAGAAAATGCATGGCTTATAAATAGAGTTCCCCTCCCTACCTAGTACAACGCAAATTTGGCAAATCCCAAGAACAAAACCGTGAGGGCATCAGTCCAAAGCGGACAATATTGTACTGGGAGCACTAGGGGATGTTACACCTAGACTGTGCGAGTATTGAATATGGAAAAATATTTGTTTTGCGATAAATTTTTTTTGGTATTTTCCACATTAAAAGGCAAGTATCCGCTGCGAAAATAATATTTTTCACAGCGGAAACATGTCTACACTACAGAAAGTAAATCCTATTCCAAGGGCATTTCCCGCATGGGAAATAGTAATTTTCGCAGATAATATTTGTTAACGGATCCTCAAACAGTGAGGATGTCTATTGTTAACGCCTCAAACTTTAAGAAGTTAGATAACAAAAATAAAAATTTAAGACGTTCGTTAAAGAAATCTATTGATAATTACCAAAAATAAATCTATTTTATGGCTTGATTGAGCCAAATGGACAAAATTCAGTTCAAACTCCAACTAACTTGTCATTCACTCCAACTTATACTCAAAATTTATATATTGATGCACCAAGGGGTGCAACTCTTGACAAACAATGGAATGGCGGTTATCAGGTATGCAAAAAGCATAATACCAGTTTGCTAATGTTGTATCTTACTCTCTAGAACTCCTATCAATGCCAAATTTGGAATGCCATCAGAAATACCAAAGTATAAATGGCCCTTCAAAAAACACGTCCAAATTCAAAATAGTGCAGAAGTTATACGAATGCAAAATGTCCTTCCTAGAATAACACCAATAAAATAGTTTTAGGAGCAGAACATGGATAATGTACAACTTTCATTTCTCTGAACCAATTAATGCAAAAATGGAACCAAGCAACCCTTGAAATGTTATCAGGCAACCAGCCAAATTACATAACCAAATTCATTCAGGTAGAAATATAAAAACGGAAACTTACATGCTGGTCCAAAGGATGTTAATGACACCCTTTGACTTCAATGGATTCTTCATGAACCGCTTAAACTTATTTTCACAGCAAGCCTTTTAAACTCTTTTTCTTAATGTTCACCTCTAGATCGAGATGATAGGAAGCATAGTATAAGAAATCCACTCAAAGACAAACTAAGAACAAGTGGATTAATTTGTTGGCACACTCACTTCACGGGTTTAACATAGAAGGACACAGCCGATTTCCCAAATCAACACTTTCTACCATCTAATTAAGCTTCAATATCAATCCAACAAATCAATCTTCAGTAACGGCAAAATCCAAAAATCACCTTCCATCCATTTGTTAACAATTATTACATGATAGAAGTCCAAAATCAACAACTTTCAACAATCAATTTAATCCCAATATCAAATTGGAAAATTAATCTCCAACTAAACAAATATCCAAAATTTCAGCTATAATCCATTGTAAACCGACGAGCATCTCACAGAGAAGTTTGAAGGTTGTACCCGTAGTTTGAAACGAATCTTATTTGCCATCCAAAACCTCTGATTTTTCTGCAACTATTTTTCTTCCATGAAATTTTGCAGAGAATTCTCCTCTCTCTATAATCTTCCTTCACGGTAGTAAGTGGAGGGGAACATTTCTACATTATAATAGTTACCAATCTTAAGGCTATAGCCTGTAGGAGGGCTGCCCACGACGACACCACATTATAATTTATTTTTTAATTTTTTATCCAATAATCTATTATTCCCCTTCATTAAATTCTTATAATTCAATTACAACTATATAAATATTGAATCAAATGGTAAAAATATTATATTGTGATGGACGAGATGTAAAGAAGAAACGAATGGGAGGAGAGAATAATAGGAGAAAATTATTTTTGCGCATATTTTAAGTAATTTAAGATAAATATTTAACCTATTATAGTTTTTAATATAGTAATTATCAATTTGATGAAGTTTGAGGGTCCCTTCAACTGACATCCTAAACTTTAAATTTTTAAATCTGACACCTCAAAGTTTAAGATGTTATCGTTTAATACCCTCACCGTTATCAATTCCTTAAAATAGAGGCGTGAAATGCACGTGGAGTTAGAGATTGGCTTCGGCAACAACCAATATCAAATTTTACTCATTGGCAATACATATGAGAGCTTTGAAACTGAGTTTCAAGATGAGCAGTCGTTTGTAGCAAATGATGTTTTTGAGGTAGAAAAGATTCTGCAACTAAGAAAAATGATGAAGGAACTTGAAGACTAAAAAGTGATTTTGTTCTCCAACTCCACATGCATCTCACGCTCCTATTTTAACGAATTGATAACGGTGAGGATATTGAACGATAAAATCTCAAACTCTAAGGTGTCAAATTTGAAAATTTAAAGTTTAGGGTGTCAGTTGAAGGGACTCCCAAACTTCAAGGGCACAATTGATAATTACCTTTTTTAATATTAGTTTAGATAAAAATTAGAGAAATTAACAAAACAACCATTGAAGTATGAGATTAATGACAAGTCAATCACTAAATAGTTTTTGCTAACAAATAAAACACTCAACTATAGAAAATAAAATGATGCAAAAATTGTCATTAACCTGTTGAAAGAAATGTAAAAAAACGAGAAGATTTTTCAAAATGAAAGATTAGAAGGAGAAAAATCAAAGTAGAACATTTCTAGTTAGCTATTTGTTGAAAAATCAATGTACTCCAAGTTAAATATGTTTTCGATTCACTAAGAAAACTCGCCGAAAAATAGATTTTAGAAACGTTAAGTTGTTCGAAATCGATTTTGGTATCAAAATATAAGATTTCCAATTAACTGTTTGTTGAAAAATCAATGTATTCCAATCTAGATATGTTTCTGATCCACTAAAGAAACCTACTGAAAAATTCGTTGTTTGTTACACTGAAGAATAACAAATAATTCACCAAATAAAGCACAAAGAATATTTTTCACCGCATAAATAATCGTTTTTCTCTGCGAAAAGATGACTTTCTGTAGGCAGAAAGTCATCTTTCCTTTGTGAAAAGTCAATCTTGCGCAGCGAAAAATTATTTTACACAAAATATTCAGTAAATTAATTAATTTTTGAGATATTCATCCAATTTGTTAATTTATTACCATGTAATTAATTATAAAGTTAACTATCAAATTATTAACAAATTAATTACTAATTTTAAATTTCCACATAATATTAATTAAATTAGTAATTAATTTCAGAATTATTTGGTAATTAATTAGCAAATTGGACACACATGTCAAAAAATAATAAAACATTTAATTAACAACTTGTGTAAAATAAGTTTCTAATGCGGACGATACACTTTTCGCAGCGGAACACATACACTTTCTACTGCAGAAAAAAAAATTAAATATTTTACAAAAAATGTAACACCAATGTTTACAGCATTCATTTTTCATAGTTGAGTATTTTATTTATTAGTAAAAATTATTTAGTAATTAATTTGCATTAAGTCCATAGTCAATAAGTTGTTTTTGTTAATTTTTGTAAAAACTAATTTCGTTATTGATTTAAATTTTATTATTATTTAATTAATATTAGAGAAAATGACAAATCAACTATACTACTTTATTGTTAATGGCAAACCAATCATTGCACTTTTTATGCTAACAAATTAACCACAGAACTATGAGAAATCGTTGCCGTGAACATCGCCTTTAACTTTTTGAAAATCGTAGTGAAAAAGAATAAACCCATGGAAAAAAACAGAAAACTAGTGATTTTAGAAAAGAATTTGAGTAGAAAAGAGTTAATATTCAAATAGAATTGATTTGAAAAATTTTAGATTTTGTAAAAAATTTATTTAGAAGATTTCAGATTTTATAATTTAAAAACATTTGTAAAATAATGTTAATATTTTAGTTTTTGGATTATTTAGAATTGTTTTGTAGTTAATGGGAAAATATTTGTATTGTCTATGTTTTTCTACGAAGAAGTAAATGAATAGTATTTTTATTTGCAAACGATCTACCGTGGATTAACAATTTAACACCTGAACTATGATAATTTGCCGCAGATTAACAATTTAACCCCTGAACGATGATAATCAGTCACAGATTAACAATTGAACCCCTGAATTATAAAAACGATCTGCTGCGGATCGACAATTATCTGCAGCTGTTCAACGACAATCCGCTGTGAATTAACAATTTAACACCTAATCTATGCTGATCCTTTGAAAATGAACAAATTAACTTTTTAATTATTTAAACCCTAAACTATGACAATCCACTGCATATTAACAATTTAATCCTTGACCTATAACAATGATCTGCTGTTGATCGATGTTGAACTGCTGTAATTTAACAATTTAACTTTTAAATTATGATAATTTATTATGAATTAATAAATTAACTCTTAAACTATGATAATTCGTGGCATAACTACAACACAGAAAATGTCACTGAGTTGTTTACTCCAATAATGTTTTATAGTTTACTAATTAATTTATTTATTAATTAATTTATTAGGGAAAATACAGGAAAGACGAAGTTAGTCATTAATTGCAAAGTGATTCGTTATTTTCCATTAATATTAAAATCAATGCCGACAAAATGTAAAAAATGAGGGGTAGTGGCTAACAAGGCTCGTTTGTAGGATAAAATCGAGGTAGAAATAATATCGACCGTCCGATTTCGGAGTTGCACGTGATCTATGACGTGATTGAATTTATGATAAACGGCTGAAAAGGACTTGACCAAAGCAGTGGTGGGACCAGTTGACTCCAAAAGCAATGCAGAATTGCAGATGGAAGAATGACTGACAGACGGTCAATTCTGGCTCTCTAAACTTCTCTCTCATTTGTCCCAATTAAAAATAAAAATAAAAAAATTAATTATTTTTTTTTATTTTTTAATAAATTAAGTATTAACGTACGAAAAAATAATAAAGTTAATATCGCTGTCATATTCACCATAGTAAAACACTGTGGCACAGTCTTTCAGAGACCACGAGCTTGCAGTTTCACAGAGACTACGGTCTTAGGTCTCTCACAAAGACCGCGGTCTCTCACAGAGATCGCGGTCTCTGTGAGACCGTCTCACAGAGACGACGGAGCTTGTGCAGCCTCCAATTGGGGTCATGAGGATTGAGCTTGGGAAGAAAAATTCACATCATTCCGAGATTGAGTTGCCATTGTCGACTGGAGAATTGAAGAGTGGAATGGTTGAAGGCGAAAGCGAAATGGATGAGGAGGACAGAATTGCAATGCAAATGATCGAGGAGTTGCTTAGTTGGAATTGTCCAAAAGACAAGGTAGTCTTCCTCATCTGAGTTGCTAAAAGGGCGAACGAGTTGCGAGATGCATTAATAGGAGGATGTATATGCTTAATTTTACTTTAAAAAAACTCTGATTACATGATGCCAATTCAATATATTAAGCAACCTAGTTGGCGAACACTGAAGTTGTATAAACTATGAATATGAAGAATTTATACATAAATACTTGCAGAGATAAATCTTTTATACATAATGATTCAAAGGGGTAAAGAGTCTTTAGAAAAGGTGCTCCGAAATTCTAAAACGCGGCGTTCTTTGCATCAGAACGCCGTCGCGCTGTCCAGCCTCAGGCATGTGAGGGAGGGAGATGGTCTTTGCAGCATTTTCTCAGCTTTGTGCTTAGAAGCTCTGAAAGTTCCTTTGGCGACAATGAAGATCCAACCCCATTCTTTTGGTCTTCATTTGGCAATTCGGCTGCGAGCACCATCTTCTACACCGAGTTTCAGAATTTCGGAGCTGGGTCTTCGACTGCGAAGAGAATAAAGTGGGCGGAAGTAAGGAATATTAATGCAGCTCATGCGACTCTGTTTACGATTTCTTTGTTTCTTCAAGGCGGGAAATGGATTTCGGCCGCCGGAGTTACTTTCAAAGCCGATATGTAATTTGTTTTCCATAACGGCAAACGTGACAACAATATTTGCTTTGTCATTTTTCCATACAACAGTGGTTAATTTGTTAGAAAATAAAGGATAATGGTTGACTTGTCATTGATCGCAAACCACGATAGTTAATTTGTCATTTTCCCTTAAAAATAATATGAGACTAAAGTTTGTTGACCCATTTAAATATAAATAAATTACAAAATAATTATCGATATTAATCTTTAAATATTATTATTTTTTTAACTGAGAATTTTTAATTTTATTATTTAATTTTTAAAATTTTAAAATTTTGGCAACAAATTCTTTTATCCTTAAAAGATTTGTTAAATGACAATTACCAATGTTTCTGCGAACATCAACACTTTTGCAGTCAATAGTCATTCAAAAATTAAATATCCGCAATACGACAACGAAACATTACCTTAGACTATGCGGGTATTGAATATGAAAAAATACCTGTTTTGAGATAATTGTCTTTACGCAGCAAATTCGTACATAAAGTAATTATAGTTTATTTTTTGTAGTAGAAACATATTTTTCACTGCAGAAAGTAAGTCAGATTTCTTGAAATTTATTAATTATTTTTGTTAAGTTTTTTAATTAATTAATTAACTATTATTAGGAGCCCATAAGGAAGCCCAATGTGGAATGGGCTTCCCAACTATGTCCATAACAATTTGGGCTTCATCCAAGCCCATATAAAGATATTGCTATCACAAGATTCTTCTTAGAATTTGAAGATAAAAACTTTAAAAAATTGAGAATTTAAATAATACCAAAATTTGCTGTAAAAATTTAATAACAAAGTCCAAATAGCTCCTTGAATTTTTATTTTAGTTAAATAATTTTTTAAACTTGGGAGCGTTATTGCAATTAAGTCGCTGTTCTCAGTCGTGCCATTAAAAAAATCACGTTTTTTGTCAATTGGTTTTTTATATCAGACAATTTCCAAAAAAAAACAACTCTTCATAAAACGACTTTGACTATTTTAGCGATTTTCAAAGATAAATAAATTAGAAAATTCAACACACAAAATAGCTAAAACTATCCCATCAAGAGTTGTTTTTATCTGAAAATTGTCCAACGAAAAAAATCGCATAACTAAATAGTGATTTCTTTGATGAAATTTTTAACGAATTAGACTTAATCGCTATTATCTCTAAGTTCAGGGGTTGTTTAGTTAAAAATAAAGTTTAAGAACTTACTTACTTTTCACCGATCGGTTAAACCGATAATATACACTTTATCCCAAATTAAATATGGTAATTATCAATTTGACCCCTAGAGTTTAGATGTCCCGTCAACTCACACCCTAAATTTTAAATTTTCAAATCTAACATTTCAAAGTTTGGGATTTTATCGTCCAATACCCTCACAGTTATCAATTCGTTAAAATAGGGGCGTGAGATGCACGTGGGTTGGAGAAGAAAATCACTATTTAGTCTTCAAGTTCCTTCATCGTTTTCCTTAGTTTCAGGATCTTTTTCTGCCTCAGAAATATCATTTGTTACGAAAGACTCTTCAACTTAAAATTCAGTTACAGAACTCTCATATGTATCGTCAATGTCTAAAATTTGATACTGGTTGTCGCTAAAGTCTTTCTCCAACTTCACGTACATCCTACGTTCTTATCTGAATGAAATGATAATAGTGAGGGTATTAGACAATAACATCTTAACTTTGAAATATCATATTTAAAAATTTAAAGTTTAATGTGTTAATTATGGAAATTTTAAAAAATTGATAATATTAAAGGATTAATAAAAATGTGAGCGGTGAAAATCAGTCCGTTGGAATTTTAATCAGACGGTGAAAAGGCTCCCATCTCGTGAAATTTGCTAGATTTTACCACTCATATCTGAGTTGTAAGGATAGCCGTTGGATTTATTCCAATTTGTAAAATGGTAACGGGCCCACTTAACAACTGCACGTTAGACAAAGAGAGAACAATGCCAACACCAATTTACCTTTTTATCCTTCTAATTAGCTGTCCCTATTCACTTCCACTCAGCTTACTTTTAGCTGCCTTTTTGCCCATCTTTTTGTTCTTTTTTATCCATTTATTATTGAAATTAAGTTTAATTATTTTTTAATGATGAAATTATATTCTAGAGGTAGTTATTTATAAATTATAGGGTAATTATTAATTTGGCTCTTGAAGTTCGGGAGTCCCTTCAACTGACATCCTAAATTTTAAAATTTCAAATTTGACACCTCAAAGTTTATGATTTTATCGTACAATATGCTCACCGTTATCGATTTGTTAAAATAGAGGCGTGAGATGCATGTGGAATTGGATAATAGAATCACTCTTCAGTCCTCAAGTTCCTTCATCGTTTCCTTAGTTTCATGATTCTTTTCTGTCTCAAAAACACAATTTGCTACGAACGACTCCTCAGCTTGATACTCAGTATCAAAGCTCTCATATGTGTCGCCATTGGCTAAAATTTGATATTTGTTGTCACTGAATCCTATATCTAACTCTACTTGCATCCCACGTCACTTACCCTATTTTAACGAATTGATAACGATGAGGGTATTGGAGGATAACATCTCAAACTTTGATGAGTTAGATTTGAAAATTTAAAGTTTAGAGTGTCAGTTGAAGAGACTCTCAAATTTCAGAGGTCAAATTGATAATTACCCTAAATTATATCTTAAATTATTTTTCTGAACAAGAGATTTATAGAGTTTGGAATTATCATAAAAATCGCAAAAGAGTTAAAAATTGGGATAAAATACATGATTAAATTAAAAGAATAATATTATGTTTATTTTCTATTCGTGCACTGTATTTTTTCTTTTTGACATGACAAATATTAATAAGGGTAATTAATGACTTATTTTAACTATTTGTAATTTATTATATTAATTATACCAATTAATATTTATTACGTGAGTAAATAAAAATTAAAAAAAAGAATATATGGTAAATATAATATTATTTTTAAATGAAATATATATATATATAGGAAAATGACAAATCAACCATCGTGGTTTCCAATCAATGACAAGTCAACCACTGTGGTATATTTGCTAACAAGTTAACCACTAACGTATGAGAAATTGACAAATCCAACATCACACTCAAGTTAACCTAGGCAAAACTGTCTGGACACCGCAAACAAGTGTCTGGACGGCGCCCAAGCAAAACTGCCTGGACGCCGCTTGTTTGGGGCGTCCAGGCTTGTTTGTTTGCCTCGACCCGCTTGTTTGCGGCGTCCAGGCAGTTGTTTGCGGTGTCCAGGCAGTTTTGTCTGGGTTAACTTGAGTGTGATGTTGGATTTGTCAATTTCTCATACATTAGTGGTTAACTTGTTAGCAAATATACCACAGTGGTTGACTTGTCATTGATTAAAAATCATGATGGTTGATTTGTCATTTTTCCTATATATATTTTAATTTAAATGATAAATTGAGGATAATAAGTCAATCGGTGACGCTTTGGAAAAGGTTAGTTAAAAAGAGAAAAAGGGTAAAAGGGTAAATGTCACATATGGAAGGGTAAAAGGGTCTTAATGATAAAAACATGTTTCACCGCTCTTACCGTTGATACTTGTTGTCGTCTTCGTCTATAAACCAAACACGCCATTAAAGTTCAGGCCTCATGCTTTTGTGTTCATTACAGTGTCGTCTTCTGCCTCAAACTATCATACGGGGAAATTTTGGAGGAGATTGAATTGGAACAGGACCAGTTTATATGGCTGACATTTTCGCTTTCTCTCTCTTCTTCTTCCTCCTCCTTGTCTCCTCCGCTTACGCCGCCGCCATCACCCTCCCTCTTTCCCCATTCCTTTCCCACTACCCATCGTTCTCCGATCCGTTGACAACCCTTAACTCCCTCGCCTCCGATTCTCTCTCTAGAGCTCGCCAGCTCAGGCGACCCAAATCCAACTCTAACTCTTCTCTCACTAAAACCTCACTCTTCGCCCGTAGCTATGGCGGATACACGGTTTCGCTCAGCTTCGGGAGTCCGCCGCAGACAATGCCGTTCATTTTCGACACCGGAAGTAGCCTCGTTTGGTTCCCCTGCACCTCCCGATACCTCTGCTCAAAATGCTCCTTCTCCAACGTAGATCCCACCAAAATACCGGCTTTTATCCCGAAACGATCTTCCTCCGCGAGAATTATCGGATGTCAAAACCCGAAATGCGAATGGGTTCTAGGGTCAAGAGTGAAAAATAAGTGTCAGAAATGCGATCCTAACGTTGACAAATGTTCTCAGACTTGTCCTGCTTACTTGATTTCGTACGGTTCCGGCTCCACCGCCGGACTTTTACTGTCGGAGACCATCAATTTGCCGGGTAAGACGGTGCCGAACTTCCTTGTCGGATGCTCGTTTTTGTCAATCCACCAGCCGGCTGGAATCGCCGGTTTCGGCCGGGGAATCGAATCGATTCCTTCCCAATTGGGTCTCAAGAAATTCTCCTATTGCCTTCTATCTCGCCGTTTTGACGATACCCCTCTGAGCAGCCCTCTGATTCTCGACTCCAGTTCTGATTTCGGCGACTCCAAAGCCAAAGGTCTAATCTACACACCGTTCGAGAAAAACCCCGAAAATAAAGGTAACGCTTACCGGCACTACTACTACGTAATGCTCCGAAAAATCATCGTAGGTGGGAAAGCGGTGAAGATTCCGTACAAGTTTCTCAAGCCGGGATCGGACGGCAACGGCGGAACAATTGTAGATTCCGGCTCGACTTTCACTTTCATGGAGGAACCGGTTTTCCAAGCAGTCGCCGGAGAAATTGAGAAACAGATGAGAAATTACACCAGAGCCACCGCCGCAGAAGATCGAACCGGATTAAAGCCCTGCTACGATTTCTCCCACCAGAAATCGGTGAATTTTCCGACCATAGTTTTCCAATTCAAGGGCGGGGCGAAAATGGCGCTGCCATTGACGAATTACATAGCTTTGGTCTCGAACTCCGGTCTTGTCTGTTTAACCATAGTGACGGAGACAGCGATCGGAAGTCAGACGATCGGGGGTCCGGCGATAATTCTGGGAGCTTTTCAGCAGCAAAATTACCACATAGAGTACGATTTGGAAAACCAGAGACTGGGATTCATGAAACAGGCTTGCTCAGTGGCCTGAATCTGTCTGCAAATAACATATTGCTTGGGTTAGATTTACAGAAAACTGAAACTACAAATCAAAGAATGGGAAGAAGCAGAGTTTTAATTTGGCAATCAACTGTTCATACTTCTCGTTCATATGAATTTTGTACAATAAAGTCAAATGCTTCTTAATTTTCACTTTTTTTTTTGGAAATAAAATTAAGAATCACTTTCAATACTTTCAACTATACACCAAGTTTCTTCTTAATAGACAATCTCCATTGAATTTGAGATTTTATTTTACACATTTTAATTATTAGAGATTGATGACCTGAATTATATCTTAGTCCGGCCAAAAAATGCACGATGAGACAAAATTTTGGAGCAAAATGATAGATTTTCATCGGGTTTTGCAATAACAACGAAAGGTTTTGGCAAATTATCATTCCATACGTATAAGCTGAGTCGCAAAAATTATTTTGTACGTTAGTTTTTCCAACAATGAATCTGTCTTTGCATACGATTTTCTTCTTGTTAGTGTTTTTCACGTAAATCTTGATGTCTAATTTTCATCTTTTTACGTTCATATTCGATATTTTAACATTACTCGGTTCATAATAATCTAGAAGTCTAAATCAAACAGTAATACTTAGTTTATACACCGACTCTTGGTTTCATAACGCAAAGTGCCGGGATGTAGATAGAAGAAAGCTTAATGTGCATGAATTTGTGTGGTAAAAGAAGAAGAGAAAAGGAGGAGGGGGAAAAGAGAGGAGGGACAATGAAGTATGATGGAATCAAACAAAATAAAAGAGCCATTTGCACATGCCCCTTTGGGATTATTCTCTATCTCAAATATTCTATACCTTATATTAAGACCATATTATAAAAAATAATAACGTTACAACATTATTGTCCACCATTTTTTGAGTAATCGAAGCAAATATATTGTAAGGTGTTGCATTGTAGTTGTATAAATTGTTGAATTTCGTGATTTTTACATTCAAATGTATCGTTCTTTTATTAATAAAGTAATTATGATTGATTAATAAAATCATATGCACTAATTAATAAACGGTACATCAAATGAAAGAATTAAAACGTAAAATTAGTTTATAAATGTCCTCTCGTTGATATTTACACAATTAACGTGTACAAGATTTGCATGCTCGTTAGATGGATAGTCTAATATTTTTATTAAAAACATTGATATAGAAAAATAGCATTTTGGTGGTGTTGAGAATCGAACGTGAAATTGGAAAAACAAAACATGCGGAAAAAGAGACAATAAGACTTACATAGAAAATCCTTATGGGAAAAAGTCATGGGCAAACATTAAATTCACTAATAAGAAATCAAAATACAATAAGTTTGACAACTTAATTATTAATATATAAAGTAAATAGAAAACTCTAATATTGGATATGGCTTTGACCGTACCTAACGAGAATTTCGATCACACCAAACTCTAACAATGCAGGGACACCAAGATTTATGTAAAGAACGCTTATAAAAAAAATCAAGAGTAGAGGAGAAATTCACTAATAAGAAATCAAGGTATAATGAGTTTTGCGACTCGATAATTAATATATAAAGAAATAAAAAATCCTAATATTAAATAGGAACTAACATAACTCAACTAGAATTTGAGTTACATCAAACTCTAAGCACTACACAAATAATAAATCCATAGTTTTATGTTATTTTCCTAAATGAGCACATGCTCTCCATTTATGCCACCAAAAAAGACACTTGGAAGAAGTGAAGTGCTGGCTGAGTTTGCTTTTCCTAAAAGCAACCAAACTGTTGTTCCATCAATCATCAAATTACCTAATTATAAATTCTCATTTTGATAACATTAATAACAACATAAAAGTATGTAGTCATATCTTTGATAACTTTCTTAGTTGGAAATCTTAGTTGAGGAATTTCTAGGTATGTTGTGCTTGTGATAATTATACAATAATCACAAGGGAAAAAAATCTAAATATTGAGACTTATGTAAAATATTTCTAACAAAAAAAATCACTTGCATAAAAGAAAATTTGTCATTGTCAAAATAAGTCAAACCATCATATATACCTATAAGAAACATATGCCTGTAATAAGTCCACATGGTGTGGCCCCAACATTATAGCCTATTGACTCTTGAGGCAAGTTCATAATTTAGTTCCATCACTTTTTTTTCATCCTAAAACTAGGGTTACCAAGTGCTAATGATGTTGATATGGTTGTTGATATTTATAAGGAAAATTAACAAAACAAATTTGAATTTTGAAATCAGCAGCACGCCGAACTTTAAAGAAATTTTGTAAACAATTAAAATCTCAAACTATAAAAAAATAACAACGCAAACCTCACAATCACGTTTTTCGTCAATATAAACGTCTCTTGATACTAAACAATATTGTCTCTCAACATCAATGGATGTCTCCTAGTATCCACGGGCATCCCTCAATGCTAAATGACGTCATAAGTGGAGGGGCGTCCGTTGTTGGTTGAGGGACGTTCATCCTAAGTGGATGGACGTCTGTCCTAAGTCAAGAGACGTCCGTTGTGTGAAGATGAATGTCCGTATTAAGTCGAGGGACGTCTATTGTGGGACGAATAACGTCCGTCTTAAGTTTAAGTCGAGGGACGTCCGTTGTGGGACGTGGGATGTCCTTTTAAGTCGAGGGATGTCCGTTGTAGGACGAGAGACGTCTGTTGTAGGATGAAAGACGTCTGTCATAAGTGGACGGAGTCTGCTCCCTTTTAAAAAATTACCTTTGGAGGATGGCCTAACTCCATCATGGTTGTCCATCCTCGTTCAGGGACATCCGTCCCTTTATCCAACAAGCATAACCCTTCGTTCTCTAGCGCCCTTCCACCCATCTTGGAGTCCATCCTTGTTGAATGACGTCCATCTCTTCATCCAGTGGCCAACAAGGACATCCCTCAACCTTACGAGGGCCCCAAGAATGCCCCTCCTCATGGATCAACCTTGGACGTCCCTTATCGTTGAAGGACTTCCATTGTTGATCCTTGAACGTTCCCGTTAGACGGTTCTTGACATTAACGTGAATGCAGTGTTTGTCTCACCTTTTTTATGGAACACGTAACTAAGAAGTTTATGTCATTCTTTTTCATAGTTCAAGGTTTTAGTAGTCCGAAAAATTTCTTCAAAGTTTGGTGTGTTGTTCATTCCAAAATCCAAAGTTTATTTTGTTAATTTCTCTATTTATAATTTTTGGTAATAAAATTTTCTTTTGGTCTTTGTTTGTAGTGACATAAGTTCTTCTTTACAATTTATGAATTAGGAATTATCCCAACAACAATGTTTACTTAACATGAAATAGGAGATAGCAAAATATCATTTTTACAATATTCTCAATAAGTGTGGTAGTCTGCATTGTGAATGCAAGGACAACCTAAGATTCTGTTGATTATGAAGGCTCAACTCATACCAGTGGAGACATACAATCACATATCACTTGGGCTATAAGTAAAGTGGATGGTTTATAAGTAAAGTTATCTTTCATATCTAGTACAATACGTTGTGGGCTAACCCAAATAATAAAACTGTGCGAGCTTCAACCCAAAAGCGGACAATATTGTGCTAGAAGGACTAGAGACTCCACAAATGGTGTCAAAGCCAAATCACAAACAGAAGTGTGGCCAACAAGGACGTCGATGCCCCAAGAGAGGATATTGTGCTAGAATATTGTGCGGGCTTCCATTAAGTGCAACCCCAAGGTTAACTGTTGATTGTGAGAGTCAATTCCTTGCTAATGGGGGTGCACAATCTCACATTACCTCGGATAGGAAAAAATGAATGGTTTATAAGTAGAGTTTTCCTTCCTACCTAGTATAACCCATTTTGAGTTAAACGCAATAACAAAAATTGTGCAACATTCGACACAAAATAAACAATATTGTATTAAGAATACTGGAGACTTCACAATAAGCATTAATCTTTACTTATAACCAACGTTGTCGAGGCTGGTTGAAAAAGAAGGATAAGGAATCTCTTAGCTTCAGTATTCCGACTGGTCGATTCTTCGAAACTCCAATGCATCTAACTCTATATTCTTGGGAGTTAAGACCCAAATATTTGGTTTGGAAAATTGTGATAGAAGAAATATATGGTCTAAGTTTTGGTCTGGTCGGTAAGATCGGTTGTCTCAGCTCTTGTTCACTTTCGCTATTGTTGTTGTCTTAGGCAGTAAATCTATCTCAAAATGTTCTAGATCAGTAATTATCTTAAGTTTGTCGAGATTATCTTCGAGCCTTTGACTTTGTTGAATCCTAAGAGTTTTTATTTATCGCCTCAAATGTCCACTCTGATAAGTATGAACTGTAATACGAAGAGGAAGAACGAAGAAGGCCATGACGTAATCAGTGAAAAAGCAAATAGTCAAACAGTTTTACATAGAAAGAATCGGATTGTATCCTTGTTTATTTTGCAATTGTTTTGTAGCTATGGTTAGCTTTACTCTTAAATTCTATTTCTTAATTTTATTTTTTGATGTAACGTTTATGGGTAACT
This sequence comes from Begonia loranthoides, assembly GCA_022433065.1. Lineage (NCBI taxonomy): Eukaryota > Viridiplantae > Streptophyta > Magnoliopsida > Cucurbitales > Begoniaceae > Begonia > Begonia loranthoides. Next base: position 15,914,668 of record CM039476.1, on the reverse strand, counting down.
TATTTATTGATGTAGTGTTTATGGGTCACTTATTTATTTATGTAATAATTAAGATAACTATAAATATTTAAAATACGACATTAATTGCAACAATTGGGAGATAGTGGATAGGGGTGGGAATCGGTTTGGTTCGAACCAAGTAACCAAACCGAACCGATCAATTTTGGTCGGTTCAGTTCTGTTTTAGTAAGGAGAAAAAACTAGGTTAGAACCGAATCTAACAGAACCGAAAGGTTCGGTTCGGTTCTCGATTCTATTGGGTCAAAACCGAGAAACCGTAAACCGACCCGATTAATTAAAAAAAATAAGACAAAACCCTAGTTCTCTAACCTTCATGCGTCGCGACTCAAAAATTCATCCATCCCTGTCTGTTTCTCTCAAATCGCACTCTCTCTAAGTCTAACCGCATGTCCACCGTAGATCTCTTCATCTCCCGCAACCACTGTGACACGCCAACCTTGCTCTCTCTCAGTCTCTCTAGTCGAAGATGGACATCGATGACGAACTCTCTCTCTCTCTCTCTCTCAGAGTCAGAGGCTCTAGCCGGATATCGGCGATTCGACCTCTCTAGCCAGACATTAGCGATTCTAACAATCTAGTCAGTGCAATCTTCACAGTTTACACTTTACAGGTTCGACTTTGTGCCTCTGTCGGTTCTTCACATTTCACAAGTTCGACTTTGTGCCACTGTATGTTCTTCACAATTCACCGACGACGTTATGAGATGTTTGGTGTTTTGTTTATCCATTTGTTTTATTCTTTGAAGTAAATGATCCATTTTTGTTGTTGCATTAAATAGTTATGCATTTTAGATTGATGGTTCTTCACTAGACAGATCTATTTTGAGGAATGTCTTTTTGGTTTGCCTATTAGTAGAAGAATATGTTATGTTAATCATTAACATTGTTGCTAGTTTTCAGGTGATTAAACAATGCCAGGTGCATCTCTCACAGTATCGAACCCTGCCCTAACGATGAATCCAACAACAAATTTGGAATAGAGATCAATAGTTCGTCAACAGAAGCAAAAGTCTGTTGTAGGAAGCGCAATAGGGTCTTTGTGGAAGAACCAAACCGATGAGAATCAAAACCGAGGTTCTGTTTTTAGTTCAGTTTGTCATTAACCTCAGTTTGGTTTCGATTTTTGAAAATCAAAACAGAACCGACTCAGTTCGGTTATAATTTTGTCAAAAATCGAACCTAACTGAAACGATCCCACCCCTAATGGTGGATGAACTTTCCGTTACCTTTTTCCTGTCTCTGTTTTTTCTGTTCTGGAATTCTCCCACGAATGAGGAGAAGCATGGCCTCTTGCTACCGCGAAGCACGCCGTCAAAGTGTCAGATATTGCTCCGGGCCATCCCTTTCCCACCGTTCATATCTCAATCCCAAACACGCCGTTTCAACCGCTGATTCTGTCTCCTCTGTTTACAAATTGAAGCCCTCCACCATTGAAGACCTTCTTCATCTCCTTCACTTGGCTAACACTCCCAAAGGTAGAAGATTTCTTGTTAATTTCATCCAGATCATAGCCATTTTCTTCCAATTCAATTGTAATCAAATGGAGATCGAGTAAAGGCCCCGAGAAATTGCAGTTCCAAAGCTCAAAGATTGAACTCGAGACTCAGTCATTCTTCCGAGTTTCATATATCTGTAGTGGTGGATTGAGAGCTTAGTTTAGTAATCGGACACAACGACGATGATCTCGAAATTGAAACATCACCACCCAATTTGTCATTAATGTCAAGGAGCGAGCTATAATGCGTTAAAAGTGTACACTACCTAGTCACATGATATTGTCCGCTTTAAACTTCTGTTAACCTTTTACGGGTTTGTTTTTTAGTCAGGGTCTCATTCTCCCGACCCAAAACGCGTCATGCAGACAAAAATAATTACCCACTTATAAACAAACCCTACAAGTCCCTCACATCTGATGTACTAATGTCATGGTTCGTCATGGTCGTGGGCACACGAAGTCCTATCATAACCAACCATGATAGACCATCCCCCTTGAGAGCTCGACCTGCGAGCTAAAAATTCACATTCAAATATGGGATGACTCTAATACCATTATTGTAAGTGGGCATTACCTCGTCGCATAATATTTGTCCACTTTAAGCCCCCATTAGCCTTCACGGATTTGTTCTCGAGTCAGGATCTCATTTCCCTTACCCAAAACACGTCATATAAACAAAAATGAATACCTACTTATAAACCAACCAACAATCCTCACACATCCGATGTGAGAATGTCATGGATGGTTGATTAGGGTCGTGAGCACACAAAGTCTTATCCCGACCAAACATGATATACTGCTCTCTGAATATAGTTTCCTCGAACAAAGTGAAAGTCACCGGCTTTAGGGAAAACACACGAAATAACGGTCAAGTGCAGCGGAGATGACAAGAATTCGAAGCGCCTTCTATGCGTCTACATTGATAAGACAGAACGAAAAGAACAAAGCAATAAAACAAGAGAAAACATAACGAAAAGATAAAACTTAAGATGGATGGAGAGAAATATGACGTACCAAAGCTAGATCAATGAAGACCGAGAGAGTGAAAGAGAGAGAATTGACGACGAAATGGCTGAACTCGCCGGAGTTTACGAATTTGAAGGATTCATTGGCCGGAACCAAACCTTGGGAAATGGAAGAAAGTGAAAGAATGAGGAGAGGAAACAACAGGTAGATGATGGCCATTGTGCGTTTCTTTTATTGATTATAGTATAATTAACCAACACTGGATAATTTTAGGAAGAATTAACGTATCAAACTAGGAAAAATGAATAAAAAAAACTTTGCTATCATATTTTATATTAAAAATTTAAAAATAATTTATCAAGTATTCGTTGCGAAAAAGATATTTTTCACCGTGTATACTTGTCTTCTGTTATGAAAATGATATTTTTTTTTGCAGCGGATACTTACTTTCTACTGCAGAATTTCAGTTTTCTCAACGTAAACGTGTCTTTTATTCTCATATCAATCAATAGTTCAATATTTGTTTTGTTAATTTTTCATCAAAACATATTATTTTAGATACAATAATCGAACAATTTTTAATATCGGCTTCGTACCTATCATTTGCAGACTCAATCCTAAAAACTAGTGAGTTGAAACAATCTCAAGTAGGTTGGAAACGGAGCAATTGAGATACTGGTCATGCTTGACCTTAAGATTGAGGTTTTATTTCAAGTTGAGATCGTGCTTCATTCTTGAGTTGTGCTGAGAAAACTAAAATCTTGCAGCGAAAGGAAAATATCAAAAGGCTAGTTTTAGCCGCGGAGAGGGTATTTTCGAACAGGATACTTGGTATATTATTTTTAAAATTTTAAATTTTTAACAGAAAACATGACAACAAGATTTCATCATGTCCCATAGCTCAAAATTTTAGTTGTTCACGAAATTATTTTATAGTTTAGTTTGTCATTGATCTAATAATTCAAGGTTTGTTTTGTTAACTTTGGTTGATTATATTATAGAAAGGAAAAAGATATGTAAAATTAAAAGCATAACAAGAAGGCTGAAGTATAAGTGTAATTAATAAATTATTTATAATTTATTTTAGGAAAATTAACAAATCAACCACTGTATTTTGTGATTAATGACAAGTTAATCACTAACCTATTTTCACTAATAACTTAACTACTAAACTATGAGAAATATTTTCCATGAGTATCGCCGTTAACTTTCTGAGAACTCGCAGTAGAAAAGAGCTAATACCCATAGATAACTTACTGCAAGAACTCCTAATTTCAGAGACTTTTAGTGGAAATAGTTAATATCCATGGAGAATGAATTTAAGAAAATACTGTATAAGTTTATTTTAATTTTTTTAGTTTTATAATTTAGAATATTTTGTAAAAGAATATTTAATGTTTTAAATTCTGAATTATTTAGAATTGTTCTACTGTCTATGGGAGAATCACAGCTTATCTGTGTTGTCTGTGTTTTTCTACGAAGAATACAATGAATTTGTTCTTTATCTGCAAACTTTCCTTTGAGGAAAGATGTTCTCTATGAAAAGACGACTTTTTTTAGTACTATTTCAAGCACTCGCTTTCCGCAGCAGAAAGAAAACGTTCTGCTGCAAAATGACAACGTTTTTAAACAGAAAACGTAACAATGATATTTGCTCAGTCTATTTTTCACAGTTCAGTGTTTAAGATGTTAGCAAAAATTATTTCGTAATTGAACTATCATTGATTCTATAGTATAATAGTTGATTTATTATTATTTTTTAATTATACTAGTTAGTATTTGTGAAATAAAAATTGAAAACAAGAAACATAGGATAAATATAATATTATCTAAAAACAAACGTTTTGCAATATTCTAAACGAAAAAGGCTAAAACAGCAAAAATCATGGCTTGATTCTCTTGCATGCGACCAAACCAAAAACCTAAAAGCTGTCAATTACACCCTTCTCCTCCGTTTCTAACCATTGAATTCTCTCTCTCTGCCTCTTCTTCCTTGATTTCATCTCCTCTCTCCAATCTATTTCTGTATCTCTCTCTGCTTCTATCTCTTTAGAGAGAGAGGAGAGAAATTCATGGCTTCTCCCACCCAGGATCCATCGAGAAAAGATCTGCCACCTGAGCCTTCTGCTACATTGACCGGAAACCATGGCCACCCATCTCCGGCGATGGGTTACCCACCTCCAATGGGGTACCCTCCTAATGGCCACCAACCCTATCCACCGCCACAATACCAACCCTACCCTCAAACAGCCTACAACAATTACCCATACGCTCAGCCTCCTCCGGCATCCTATTACGTTGCTCAGCCTTACCAAACCCACAATAGTTCCGGCTTCTTGAAAGGCATCATCGCCGCCATGATCTTAATCGTCGTCGTCATGTTCGTCTCCAGCATCATCACCTGGATCGTTCTGCGGCCAGAGATTCCAGTTTTCACCGTCCAATCGTTCTCCGTCTCCAACCTAAATATCTCCAAACCCAATTATTCGGCAACTTGGGATTCGAACGTTACCATCGAAAACCCAAATCAGAAACTGAAAATTTATTTGAACAAAATCCAGACTTTCGTCGATTACGACGAAGGAACTTTATCGTCTTCCTTCGCCGACCCTCTTTTTATGGACACAAACACAAAAAACACGATGATAATAAGAACGTCGATGAATGACTCTATCGTGCCGGTCGACTTGAGTCTGGCGGAGGAGATGGGGCAGCAGCGGGCAACCGGAAAGGTGATCTTTAGTTTGAGGATGCTAATTTGGTCGACGTTTAAGAGTGGGTCGTGGTGGACGAGGCATGTAACCATGAAGGTTTTCTGTGAAGATTTAAATGTTGTGTTTGTGGGTTCTGCAAATAATGGCGTTTTGTCCGCCGGGAAACCTATATCTTGTCTTGTTTATGCTTGATTTTACATAAAAATTATGTTCTTCCTTTGTTTTTTTTTTGTTTGACTATGAGTTTCAAGTCAAACTTATGTTCTTCAATTGTTCTTCTCTTATTTTTACATGTCTTGTAATTTATGAATTACTTTAACTATTTATAATTTATTATATTAATTAATATTTACACATAATAAATTAAAATTAAAAAATTAAAAAATAATAATAAAAGATAAATATAACATTGCTCGTCGGGTTAATGTCGTTGGATTCATCCTTTTGGTATATATTTTATCCAAAAAAGTAAGATCTTGTCTTGTTTATGCTTGATTTTACACAATATGGTTTGACTATGAGTTTGATTAGGGGTGGCCAAGAACAGAATCTAATTGAGAATCGACCCGAAATTAATGATCGGTTTTGGTTCAGTTCCGATTCTTGATTCCCAAAATTATATTTAATTCGTTTCTGGTTCTTGTTTCTATTTTCGGTCCAGGTCGCGGTTCTTGGTGTATAGAACTGACCAGAACCGAGCGCTGCTTCTAGTTTTATATACTAAACGAGGGCCTCTGCTTCTAGTTCTGCTTCTAATCCAATTAGTTGTGTCTCTCGGTTCCGGTTCCTTATTTTTGGAACCGAGAACTGAATGGTTGATTCCAACAGGTCCGGAACAGAAACCAGAACCGGAACCAAGAACCGATATTGACAACTATAATTTCTATTTTTCATTTTACTTACCACATAGTTATTTTATTTTGATTATATTATTATACTATCTGATATTACTTATTGGACATGTTAAACTAATGTTTGTTGGACTCTAACTTGTAATATATGTTTTACGACTTCCGCTGGCAATAAATAAATTTAAAGTGATAAAGAGTCGAGCGATTCGGTTCTTTCGGACTAGGTTGTTCCTCGTTCTATCTCAGCTCTTTTGTATGTCGTGACACTTAAACTATGGATTCAAAAACAAATTGACCCTAAAACTATTTTTGTAAATAAATCAACCTTTAAGCTATAATAAATTAACAAATCAACTATTTCTGCTCGTTCGTGTTTCATGTTCAGGTGTCCCCAACCAAACTTGGTCTCAAAACTAGACATTTGTGGACCAAAGTGGACATCAAAGTTCATGTTCGGGCGTCCATGGCTTCGAGACGAGCTTCTGCGTTCATGTCCGAGCGTCTAAGGCCTCTAGACTATGGACTAGGCGTCCGTGTTCAACTTCAAGCATCCGCAATCGAAATTGGTTGCAGAATTGGGCTTTCACGTTCAAAATTGGTCTCCAATTTTGGTCACAACACCTAAGAATGGTTTGATTCATTAAAAGTAAATAGTTTAAGGTTGTTTAGTTAATCAAAACAGTTTAAGTTTAAGGATTGATTTTTCATTCACCCTAGCATTGAAGGATTTGTTGATAATTCTCCCTTGAATAAATTGAAGTTCAGCAGCCAAGTCAGGAACTCCAATGCATGAAACTGCCTAATTTAAAAAGGCAATAAATTGCATCATAAATGAATCCAAGTCAACCTCTTCCCTCTCCTTAAATTCAGCATTAACCGCGAGATTAATACAAATGTACAATTAATTTAATTATAGTGTAACGTAAATCAGCCTTAAAAAAATCATGCTACACTCTGTCTCAGTATTTCTCTGTATTGAAACCCAATCAGTTTAAAGGGCGCTCCTTTGATTAGAAGGGCATTGCGTGGTTTCCGTGTACCCTACCACACTGGAGTTTTACCATCTAGTCTTTTTCTTTACCTACGTGCTAAAAAGAAGAAATAGGTTAATCGGGTCTTTTACCGGGTCGGGCAATTGGACCCGCCGCTGTCCTGAATCCTATCACTATACGATCATAAACGCAGAGATGGAAACCGCCGTTGATAGCCGTATTACCGCCTCTCGAACATTCCCCGCAAATCACCGTGCCAACGTTCGTGTCTCCGGCCATAGCCAATCCGTTCATCCCCATATTCATTAAGTATTTTTGCCTCTCGTACTGCAGGTATTGGAACCGCTGGTCGTATCCGAATCGAATGTCTGTCGGCACGATGAAGCCGGAGAAAGGCAGGTTATGGTTATCAATCACAGGATTCCGCCGCAGTATCATCACATTCTCCGGCGGCGATTTCCTGTTCTGTTCACGAGTTACTAAGCACGAGGAATATCGGTATTCATCTTTGCTATCAACGCTCCTTCGCCTCCTCTCCCGTTTCGATCTCTTCAGAACGACGAGGAAAAAACAATCGGTCTCCGCAAGAATAGCGCCGAAATCGAATTTGCCAGTGATGAGGACTCTCCGGCGAACTATCGCTTCGTTATTGTAGACAAAAAACATAGTAAATTGATGAGGAGAGATGCCGATTACCTGGCTCACAGAAGACTGAAAATTCCTGAATCGCGTGGAATTCGAAACGCCGACGGAGCCAAGGTCGATCTCCTTCTCGCCGTCGAACAGTAAGGCCGGGAAGCAGACAACATCGGATCTTTCAACCATATCAACAACAAATTCCGATTAGGTAACATAAAAAAAATAAGAAAATCAAGGAGAAGATTGAAAACAAGATTATATTGAGGAGGCAAGAGAAGGAAGAAAGAACGGAGGAGGGAAAGGGTTTATATAAGAAGCCACGCAAAGGAGGTGGAGGGGTTTTAGTTTTGGTATATTTTGGTAAATACGGCGAGTGGGCGTGTACTTTTATGGAAACTTAAAACGGCTGACTTTAGGCCCAAGCAATTGCCACACGACATCATCCGCTGTCGTTTTAAAAAATTGAAATACAAGCTAAAGTGAACGGGGCCGCCCCTTTTCAATTCATTGCATTAATCGTTACTTTTGTAGACCAAGAAAGAGGAAGTGCCAGCAAACTTGGATGCCAATGCATGTCCAGCTGAAGTTGGCTGAGAAAAAGCCAATTGTCGCCTTTCGATCACAAATCCCGGCCTGAAACTTTTCCTGCATTTTTGAGTACAGATTAAGTCAGAATCGATCGCAAGGTACGAAAATTATCAAATCAAAGACAAATGAACTCGTAGAGACATTTCGATAATGTGAGGATGAACTCACTCGTCAAAAGAAGCATCATATTTCAAGAGATCTAGATTTCTAGATAAATAAATTCAAAATAATGATGCAAATTCCTCGTTTCAAGTCAAAGTTATCAAGAAAAAAGAGTACTCAAATTCATTGCAGATATTACAATTATCAGGTGTATCGTTTTTCCTATTCAATCACTCTTCCCCTATGCTAGAAGAATTGACTTTCTGTTTAAAAGAAAATTCACAGAAGTTAACACTGAATGACATAATTATAAGTTTGAATTTCACAAAATGCAATAGTTCCAACTTATATCTACACATATCTAGACTCATGGGTCCAACACTGGTCATCTCATATCCACTAATCTCAATTACCTAATTCATGCTTCATAACTTTTAACGAAATTTACACAATGATTATTGCAATATATATATGTAAGTAGACTTATTTATATATTGGGAAATTAGCTAATTATAGGATTAAAGACAAATTAACCTATAAACAATTTTTATTAACAAATCAAACGATCAACTATGAAAAATAAACAAAACAATATCATTGTCATATTTTTCGTTAAAAATTTCAATTTATTTCTACAATTGAAAGGTCAATGACTTATTTTCCTTAGCAGAATACTAGTTTCTGTAACAAAAAAATAACATTTCCACTTTCTGCATTAGAATTCTAGTTTCTGTTGCAAAAAGTGTTTGTTTAGCTGCAAAATGTTTTTTTTCTATTACAGAAAGTGCATCCTTGGAATGGAACTCAGTAATTACTTACTCACTTTCTACAACGAAAAATTCTCTTTCTGCTCTATTTGCCGAATTTCTTGTCGTTCTTAAGTATAGCAGATAATGAATTTTCTAACAAGTTTCCTCAATGGATCCTAAACATGTCTAGCTTGAAATACATTGATCTTTCAACAAACAATTAACTAAAAATCTTCTATTTTAATACTAAAATTGATTTCGAATAAATTAATATTTCTAAAATTAATTTTCCAACAAGTTTCCTCAATGGAACGAAAACATATCTAACTTAGAATACATTGATTTTTCAACAAACAGTTAACTAAAAATCTTACATATTGATACCAAAATCAATTTTGATCAAATTAATTGGAAATCTTCTATTTTGAAAAATCTTCTCATTTTAAACATTTCTTTCAACAAATTAACGAAAAGCAACGATGTTGTTTACGTCATTTATTTCTCATAATTGAATGTTTAATTTGTTAGCAAAAATTGTTTTATGTTTGACTTGTCATTAATCTCATAGTTCAATGATTGTTTTATTAATTTCCCTTATATATATCTAAACAATAACACGTTAGTTTTTAGTTTGACCAGTATTGAGAAAATATAGACAGATAAAGGCATCATAAATTTACCTTGCAGCATCAAGCAGTTGGATGGCGAACCCTTTTCTTCTATTTGATGGAGTAACCCAGATTGCTCGAATGCCACAAACAGCTGGTACAGATTCATTTTCACACAGAATTGCTCCATTGAAACTTGGGCCCAACATCTTGGGATTATCATTGGCTGGAACTTTTGTCACAATTTCCCTGTGAAATCTAACATCCCCAAATTGAAGGGTACTTGAATTTGGTCTGTGTTCTTTTTTAGTCGCAGAGACTTCGCATTTTCGGCTTGGGAAGCATGAAATAATGTTGAATGCTTCTTTTATGGCTTCTGCAAATAGACATCCTAAAATTCTTTGGGACGAAATGAAGAAATAAACCTGCAGATGTGAGAAGATAAAATTTGATGTTCATTTATGATGACAAGCCCAATGCATACAAATTTGAATTTTGACATTATATGATTGTTGGAAACCATAGAACTACAGTAAGCAGCTGTGTAGAAGAACAACATTGGCCATGAAAGTTTAGCACTTTTTTTCTTTAAGAGAATCTTTAAGTAGTTTAAACCTTGATTTTAAGCCAATCAAGCACCTGCACATGGTTTGATCTCGATAATATAGCTTCGAGGTTAATCATGGGAGAATTAACTGGATCAATGAATTTCTAGCGATGCAATTGATTTCTGTATAGTTTGTCATCTCAACCAATCATAATAAACTTGGACTTAACTCTAAAATGAAGATCAAACAACTAAACTACATTGACAATATGATTTTACAATCTAATTTATACGTTGATGTAGAATAGTTTCTCATCTCATCTGATAAATTATGCCAAAAACAAAGATAAACACCTTGAAGTTTTTTTGGGATATCCATCCGCTTCCAAGCTCTATTTCCATCATTTTTACTACCTCCTCAACCTGCAAAAATACAATGTTCTATCTGAGTGAAGTGAAAGGATTGATCCATTTTTTGTTCAACGGATTATCAGACAAAAGGAAATGGCATGATAGATCGAGAGGTCCTCGTTGCAGGAATTTGATGCTAACCTTTTTCCTATGAGTCTGAGGATCGGAATCCAAAACCAGTATGATTCGATCTCCGTCCCTGGAGGGCATGCTAACAACCCTTTCGCTCTTCCATCCCTGCAAATTACGGACATCTAATCCATGAATCCATTCACAGAGAAAGAATTAAAATGAAATCTTCGTTACACAAAATTCCAGAGATTTCCATTAAATATTACCTTAAATGGAATACCATGTGTATAATTTTTGTGAAATGTTTTGTGATCTTTTTCATCATCTGCATCTCCAGGAGCATACTTGATTCCACAAGTTGAACATTTGCGGAGCAGAAAATCAGACTGACCAAACTCTAAGTAATACTGAGCGTAGCTTCTTTTCTTATTCTTGACCTCTGGTTTGACAGATTGGTCCGAGTCAGATCTTAAAAGTGAAATTTTTGAACTACGCTTCTCTGGTATTCGGCAATCCAACGCGTTATTTAATCCATTCCTATTTTCATTTCCATGAATAATACCAAATTGAATGATCCATGTTGACGAATCAATTTACAACTTTAGATTGGGTAGAAACACGAAAAGGTAACCACACAAACTCAAAACCTAAAAACTATAAATAAATTGAAATCCAGAAGAGGAGAACCAATGAAGCATATTACTTATCGATTTTTGGAGCTCTGCGTGTATACTTGTTGACAAACTGATGTTCCGCCTTCTCCCAAGTCGCCAGTCCATCTTCCTCTTGCTCCGATATCGGATGTGGATCTGGGTCGGACGATTCACAGCCGGATATAGAAGTAGACTTAAAGAAGGCGCTGATTTTGGATTGCATGAATCGAAGAACTGATTAATTCGGCGTTCCCACCCCATAACCCAACACATTTGAATGCTTGGCGATTTCAAATTGGGAACTTAGGCGCCAAAATAATTGCAGAAAGAAATTCCCGCCATTAAAATGGTCTGTTCTTTTTCATTACAACCCTTTTACTAGGGCCTTAAAATTCAAGTACTAGTTTCAACATTTATATCTCGAGCTCATAAGCTATAAACTCAATTTTTCTCTAACAAATTAAATTTTTAACCACAAAAAATAAATAATGAAAACCTTGTAATCATGTTTTCTTTTAAAAAATAAATATAAATGTCTGCATTAGACGAATATATATCTGCGGACGAATATGTGTTCACCAAGGATAAATACGTGCGTGCAATATTAGATATGGATCAGTCTTTTATAATTATTTATACTCAATGAAACTAAAAATACAAAAAATTACATAAAATAAACTACATGGTGAACGTCCTTCTTCAGTCTTGACGGACGTCCGTCCTTCATCTCAGCCTTGGTGGACGTCCTCCTTCAGTCTTTGTGGACGTTCGTCCTTCATCTTCAGCCTTGGTGGACATTCGTTCTTTCTTTGACATATGTCCAATGTACAAGTATATCCAATGCTTCCACGTCAGTTTCTCTAATACTCCCCCTCTAGATGGAGAGTAGATATTCAAAAGACCCATATTGTCAATGATAAAAATGAAAAGAGCTAGGATGCAAAGGTTTAGTAAACACATCTGCCAATTGGAATTTTGAAGGAACATATAAAAATTTGATGCTGCCAAGTTGTAATTGCTGACGAACAATATGACAATCAATTTCTATATGTTTCGTACGCTCGTGAAAAACAGGATTAGCTGCAATATGAATATCAGCTTGATTACCACAAAACATAACAGTTGTTTTAGACATATGAACAGCAAAATCTTTCAATAGTGCTTGTATCCATATTATCTCACAAGTAGCTTAGGCCATAGCACGATATTCAGCTTCAGCAGTAGACCTTGAAATTGTCTGCTGCTTTTTAGACTTCCATGAAATCAAAGAATCAGCAAGAAAAATACAAAATCCAGTAATAGACTTTCTGGATGTAGCACAAGATGCTCAATTCGAATCAACAAAAGCATTCAAATGTAATTCAGAATTTGAAGTATAAAAAATACCTTGTCCAGGAGTACCTTTTAAATAGCGAAGAACCCGATAAGCAGTTTGTAAATGATGCTTGTAAATGGTACTCAATCATTAATTATAAAGTACGATAGTTGGTTTGTCATTTTTCATTTTAACTAATTATAATATATCATGTACAATGTACATTGTATCGATTAATTAGCCACGCGTCAGGATTTTAATGTAACAATTATGAGTAAAAATTAACTTATAACTTTGTATTTTTAATTTCAAGTTACTTCTCAAGTACAATCTATAATATTTACATTTCAAAGATTATTGAATAATATCCTAGAATTATACTAGGTACTTTGACGCGTATTTTGTACGCGCAATGATTATATAATTTTTTTTTTTTAAACCATGGTTTATATCTCTACGTCATAGAAAAAGAAAAACATTGGTTATAAAGATTACAACTATGTGTCACTTTAATTTTACAATATAATCTTATTTTTTTACGTGTTATTCAATTATTTATTGAATAATTACGATATATTATAAATATGATCATTTACTCTGTGATCATAAGACTGTAATGCTTCTTCTGGAGTGTTGTTCGTGATCTATCTCAACATTGAATCAAAATCAACTTTAACATTGTCTAGATCTGCATAAAATCTTACAATATTATTCTATATGAGCTTGAGCTCACATGAAAAAACTTTATTTTTAAGCAATTGAAATTGTTAAGCTATAATTATTCATAATAAGAGGTGGAATCGGCTCAGTTCAGGTTCGGTTTTATACTGAATTAGAACCGAAATGACTCAGTTCAGTTTTGAAAAATGATTAAGCTTGGTTTTCTCATCCATTGACTTGTAAATTATTAAATTAGATGGTCGAAGTGTAGATTTAAGATTAGGGTTTTGTCGACTTGAAGAATTAAGAAAGAACTTAAGCCAGCAATAAATGAATTAGGGTTCAGTTCGATTTAGAAATAAACCGTGGAGTTTAGGTTAACTTTGATTCGATTTTTCTTCATTAAAACCGAGAACTAAACTGAATATTTCAATTATTTTCGGTTCAATTCCAAATTTTATTTTTTCCTTTAAAAAATCGAATCGATTTTCACCCTTAGTTAATAAGCCTTTCGCTACCGAAAAATTGGAGATCTTGAATCTTTTGTTCTCGTAGAATTTATTTGCTCTTCGACATCTTGGCCTTGTGGCTCACGTCCACAATAAGTATTTTATTTTCTTAATAATTATAATATAATATGTTACTTACACTTCATATAACTATATAGTAGTAATTATGGTAACTAAATAATTGTTTTCACATTTTATATGTAAAGAATAAAATAAAAATTATTTTAATTAGGGGAAATGACAAATCAACCATCATCCTTTATTATTAGTGACAAATCAATCATCATCATTTTTTTGCTAACAATTTAACCACTGAACTTTGATAAATTGCTGCCACAAATATCACCGTTTATTTTATGAAAGTTACAGTGCAAAAGAACAAATACCCATGAAAAAAATGAAAGCATTCGTGATTTTAGAATAAATTTTCAATGAAAAAGAGTTAATATCCATAAAGAATGGATTTAGAAGATTTTGGATTGAATTTTGTAAAAGAATGGATTTAGAAGATTTTAAATTTTATAATTTAGAAGATTTTGTAAAAGAATGTCAATGTTTGTAGTTTTCGGATGATTTACAATTGTTTTACAGTCTATGGAAGAATCACAGTTTGTCTGGTTTTTGTACGAAGAAAAAGAAGACAATGAATTTTTTTTATTTGCAGATGAACCGCGGCGGTTTGTCATAGACCGCTACAATTTGTTGTGAGACTGCTGTGGTTTGTCTTGAAACCACCGCAGTTTGTCGTGAAATGGCTGCAATTCGTCGTGAAACTGTTGTGGTTCGTCGTGAAACCGCCGCGGTTTTGTTGTCAAGCTGCATCGGTCTCATGACAAACCGCCGCGGTGTCAAAATTGGTGAAACTAGAGTCTTTTGACCTCTTCAACTTCAAAAGATCGTAACTTTGGCTATGAGTGTCAGAATTGGCTCCATAAAATATCAAATTGAAGCTCTCTCAGAGATCTACGACATACAATTGGCCAAGCATGTGACTCACATTTCTCAGAGCCAAAATCATGCGTTTAAACCTTCAAATTTGAGATAAAAGATTTTAGACAAACCGCAAGTCATAAGACTACGGCGGTTTGACGACAAACCATTACGGTTAGTCGTCAAACTGTCGAGGTCTCATAACAACTGCCGCTATTTATTGTCAAAGCATTTAATGATAAATATTATAGTAATATTAATAATATTATTTTTTATAGTTCAGTAGTTAATTTGTAATAAAAAAAAAAAAAAAAAGAGTAATGGTTGATTTAGATTTGTCATTTTTCCTTTTAATTAATTTATAATAACCCGGGTTATAGGCATCGACTCGAATTATCATATCCCGCGGTCCGCTTTCCAGAGTCGTCCAGAAAGGGAAAATGCAGCAACCTCAGGTCGGGGCTCCGGCGATGGTCTCTGCCGCTGCTAGCTCTCGTTCTGGTGGTTCCGACATGGAGGCGCCTCCTAAACAGGTGGCGCTAGCAATGGAAAGACTCGGTCACGCCGCGCGTCTTATCGCTGATATAAGGATTGGTGCTGATCGGCTTCTCGAAGCCCTATTCGTCGTCTCTCAGCCTCACCAAAGTAAGAAGCCTGTGGAAATTTTCCTCGAGGAAGATGCTTCTATGCGCCAACACCTCCAAGACCTTCGTTCGATTGGTAAATAACTATTTACCCATTTTGAAGCTAAATTTCCTCTTTTAGGGCTTCAATTTTTACCTCATAAAGTTGCATTCTACGAAATTTATGTTTCTAGAACTGCATGTCTGAAGTTTTTTGTTTATTGAAATAGCTTGATTTTCTTTAATTGGATCTTAACAAGTAGATTAGAACTATCTGCGTAAGCATTTTCGAGAGTTGATCCCTCCTATGTGGTTACTTTGTTAGGAAGGCAGCTAGACGATTCTGGGGTTCTCAATGAATCTCTTCGGCTAAGAAGTAATTCTTGGGGTCTTCATATGCCCTTGGTTTGTCCAGACGGCGCAGTGGTTGCTTATGCATGGAAGCGTCAACTTGCTGGTCAGGCTGGCGCATCAGCCGTTGATAGGACTAGGTCGGTTTAGAGATTTTTGGTTTGTTAGTGTCATTAACTTCTGATCATATTTTTGTTTAAGCCACTTAAATCTGATCCTTAAATTACAGGTCGACCATTTAAGGTGATACTAGATCATTTTTAGGTAGCATCATTTTATCACATATGGATTGGTTCTTATCATTTCTTTCTAGTTTATTCATTTTCAATTTCAGACTTATATTGCGAAGGTGGAAGAACAATCCGATTATTTGACTAGCCAAAGCCCTGGGTTTTTGGAAATGCAATGATTTAGGTTACCTTGCCAACATGACATTTCATGCCATATTACGTAAAAGTTCTAAATATTGCAGCTAGTTGTCAAATCTTTTAATGGTGCTTGTTTAATTGTAGACTAGCTCTCAAGGCATTTACTGATCAGAAAAAGCGATTCTTTCCACACCTTGATCACGTATTAGATGATCAAAGTTCTGGGCCTGTTTCAAAGAAGCAATGTGTTCCTAATGAATTGCCTAGTCAAGAGGAGCTTGGTGATTGTAAAACACTCTTAGACATACTAACTCGAGTTGATAAAGAAGTGCCAAATTTAAAACTTTTTGCCTATGAACGGTTGGACTGGTTGAACCAAGCATCTAAACTACCTTCATTGACGGTTGACAGTTCCATAGAAACATTAAAGGAACACGACTTTCATGGTTCAAATAAGATAAGGCCAGGATCACTCACTGCGGTTGTGGAAGATAAGGTTGCTGTCATTGAGCTACTTTTTCCTTCTGTCTTTAGAGCGATAGTTTCCTTACATCCAGTTGGTTCTGTTGAACCAGATGCCGTAGCTTTCTTCTCTCCTGATGAGGTGAGTTTTTTAAACCCCATCATGTTCACTTCCAATATCGTTTCATCCTTTTTTGAAGGAATGAATGATAGAAGGAATGAATGATATAATTGTTATGGAAGATTTGTTATATTGCATACATTTGGTATTTGAATTTGATTCTTGTCAATCTTTTCTTGTATGGAATGATAATTGTTTGCTGTAACAGTGGAGTAGTTTATTGTCTAGTCCTCTGATAAGCCTCCTACCACACATATGCTAAAAGGAAGATACCAAAGGGCATGAGAGAAAATTAGTTTAGGTAATGGAGTGAGAGGGTAATTTAGTAACTTTTTCAGTGTGGTTTTCGTTGTTGGAGGGGGTTAGGGGGGGCATGGGATTTGGTTCGGATTTTGTAAGGGAGACAAAAGGGCAGAGAGAAAGGTGGGGATGTTGAGCAGAAATTGAGTGGAGGTAAGGGAGAGTGCAGGTCTCTCCATAACCCTTTTTTTTCTCTTCATTTAGTGTTCTTTTGGTTTGATAGTAGTATATACAGGGATTGTTTTTGTTGGAATCGGTTCCCTTGTTGGTAGGTCTTCTCTCTGTTTTGAGTAATTTGCGGGAAGGATCTATCATCCTCTAGTATGTTATCTTTCCATATATCACCGATTGTAGAGGATTAATTTTTTTTTTAATAAGAGATATATTGGGCATCAATTAAGATGAACTAATCAGCACCTTATCTACTCTCTTTTAAAGTTACTACAACTTAAAAATTTGCTATGTTTTAGTTTCGTTTTTTTTTAAAATGCATCTTAATGAGCTTCTAACAAATCAATTTTTGCATTCTATACAGGGAGGCAATTACATGCATGCCAGAGGTGTTTCAGTACATCATGTATTTAGACACATCACAGTAAGTGCCTTTATTTCTCATTATCTTTGTCATATTTTAAGTGGTTGAAGCTCTATTCATCATTTTGTATTAATATAATGCAGGAGCACGCTGCTTTAGCTCTACAATATTTTCTTGAGGTTCAAGTAGAGACTGCTCTATACACATTTTTGGTACCATCTTCATTACGTTTATGAATATATTGCCTATTCCAAATTGTAGTCATTCTATTTTAAATCTAACCTTTTTTTTTCATCTGGGGTTTGTTCATGCAGCACTGGATCTGCAACTACGAGAATTTATTTAGGAAAGTTTGCAGGTATGTGTTTTGAATTTTAAATTCCCTTTGTATCTTTGTAGCTCTAAAGGTACAAATACTTGGTTGTTGGTGATGCAGTAAATGTGGGAAATTGCTGTCATTGGACAATCAATCAACTTTGCCATTGCCTCCGGTTATACGTTCCTATAGGCAGTTTCATGCATCAAAGATATCATCAACGCTGCCTAGACCCTCAGCAAGTGACCCGAGCCTGGATCACGCTAAAGCATTTCATATTGGCTGTTATTCTGAGGTACTATAGGGATACCCATTCTATAAGGTAAACCTCAAATCTTCGAATAGTAGAAAATGAAAAATGGGTAATTAAACTTTATAAATCATTCTAGAAACTTTAATTTACTGATTAGTTTTCCTAACGAATCAAGAACAGCTAACCCTCTTTGTCTCATTTGGAAATTACTCTACGATTGTAAGACTGCTCTTTGTAAAATCTTATCGAATGTTCAAATTCGTTTGAAATGTAGATTAGCAAATAGTCTAAAATTTCAAACTTATGACGTGAACCATAGAAATAGAAAAACGAAGAAAACCCGAATTTCAATTAAATTGGAATACAGGTTAGGTCATCTTACTTTTATTTGCCTCACTGCCTCATTCTACCAACTTTGCTACATATGCCTCTCCAGGTTGGTTCGACTTCTCATGTGGAGTCCATATGGTGTGTCTAGTCCTAGGTACTCAATCTTCCAGGCTTGCACATGCAAGAACATCACCTGCGTCTCGATCTGGTTGGTCTTGGGATATTGATGGACGGCGGTTTCAGGTTCACCATTTCTTGTTCCTGTCTCTGCTAAATTTCTTTTTCCTGTCTCATTACCTGTTTGAATTTTTGCATGGTGAAGATTAGAATCCTCAATGGATTGCTTTAGGAGTATTGTAATTTAGTTTTATACATCTATATGAAATTTTTCTCCCTCATTGTCGGATTGAATTGATTCATAATTGTAATGTCCCTCATTCTTTCTACTACAATGTTGTCCACTTTGTGTCAAAACCTGCACGGTTCTGTTTTTAAGGTCAGCCGAAAACGCGTGGTACTAGGTATGGATGAGAACTTACTTATAAGTTATGTATTTTTCACTTTCTCAAGCGATGTGAGATTATGTATTTTCATTGATATGAGTCAGATCTACACTTGGATCATTCTTGTCTTTCCTTGGCGGATTGCCACATTAATTAAATTTCAATTTAATGTATGATTTCGAAAATTATTTTTAGTTTCTTCAAATTAAAGGACGTGGACAAATATGCTCACTATCAAGATTTATGCAAGGCGAGGCGAGAACAAGCAAGCTGGGAAATGTGATCCCCACTTTGTGCCACTCCCTCGAGTGACTTTACTTAGGGCTCGATCGGGGTTTCTTTTATGAGGCCTAAAAGTGTTTTTTCTTTTGTTAATTTTAGCATAATTTGGTGTTCGGTAGCAAAAGAAATTAATTGATTTTTAAAAAGCTATGTCACCAAATTAGAAAATATAACTTTTTATGACAATCGTTGAGTTTTATGACAATAGCTTATATAAATTTATAGAGAAAATAAAATTTTAAATGTGATTTACAATATGGGTTATCGTCTTGACCCAATAAA
This sequence comes from Begonia loranthoides, assembly GCA_022433065.1. Lineage (NCBI taxonomy): Eukaryota > Viridiplantae > Streptophyta > Magnoliopsida > Cucurbitales > Begoniaceae > Begonia > Begonia loranthoides. The sequence continues at coordinate 15,895,121 of CM039476.1, read as the reverse complement.
ATTTAATAAGAATATCACGTTATTTATTATACAAAATTGTAACATAACTTAGATCATATCATTATTTTGAGTGCTATTTTTAGTCATTTTACTCCCAGGGTCAATTGAAGTCTTCCATTGGATGGGGTCCATTGAGCTTAATCATTGACTAATTGGGAAATTATGTTTAATGGCTTTGATTTTGACTTTTAACTTTAGACTCACGTATAGGGGTGGGCAATAACCACAAACAACTGAGAACTGACCAAAAATTTGAGATTTAGTTTTGGTTCTTGGTTCTCAAATTTACAAATAGGTAGGAATTGAGAATGGACTCTCGGTTTCAAGTCGATTTTTGGTTCTTGGTTTATGAAACTGAGAACCGCACTCATCTCTCTCTCTCTCTCTCTGTTTTAAGTGTTTCACGGTTACTTCAAATTCTCTAATTTTTATAGTTGACTTTGTCTCTCTGTTGAGAATTCTCATACGAGTTAGCCTCCAAAATTAAAAACTTAGTTTTTGCTGATTGATATATGTATATGTTTTCCGAATCAAATCATTTTATTAGATTCTTGATGGAGATTTTTGATCTCTTCAACTTCAAAGAATCATAACTTTGGCTACAGGTGTTAGAATCGGCTCCATAAGATATCTAATCGAAACTCTCTTAGAGATCTATGACCTATCATAACGTTGATCCGCGACCCACTTTTATCTGGCCCAAAATCACTCGTTCTGGCCCTCAAATCTGTAGTTAAAGATTTTAAAATAGATACAGGTTCGGAACCGGAACCAAAACTGAGAATTAGGTCCGGTTCCTAGTTTGGTTCCTTGCGATTCCAATTCTAGTTCCTCACTCTTAAAATCGAGAACTAAATGATCAGTTCCAAAACTGGTTTGTCCACCATTAGTGGTAGACTCCATACGTGTAATTGATTTGATTGGTTGTCTTATCTCAGTACTTATGATTCGTTCATCAACTAGCCGTAATCTCGTACGAGGGGTCACCCACACGTCTCATTAGCTCAATAAATCAAACTGGCTGGCTCACACTGATATTGATGCAATCCAGGACCTCCACGCGTCCTACGCAAAAAGTGCAGACCAGAGATTGATTGACAAGTGGACATTGTAGAAGCTTCCTTGATTCTCCCTCCGATGCTTCCAAATATTATTGACACCCTAATTTTTATTTTAATAGTTTATTATTACAATTTTAATCGATAATTATTATCGAGCGGATTGAATTCAATAATTTCTCAAAATAACGATGGAAGATTTGATGCCCTTGTTGGTCCGAAAAGCAAGAATTTGAGTTAAAAGTTGAATTTGTCGAGCTAAGAATGACTTTTTGTCGAAAGTAATTCGATAATTACAAGACATCTTTCCATTACGGTTATTATTTTAAAGCTATATACATACAACTAGATCGAAAAAGTGTGTTTCGAGAGTACGAGAGAGTGCTTCTATCGACCATCTGCCGAAGTAAAAGACTCTGCTAAATCGATCGGTCTAGGGGGAATACTCCCCTTACTATCGTGCAAATCGACATAGCTAAAATCTTTATTTTCCGATTCTTGCCAACCTTTGACCATTTGATTGAGAGAGAGGCTACCATCGATCTCGGAATATTTCTCTGTCTCGTCATCGAATGGTCTCCATTTCTCGACGAGTGGAGCCAGTATGTTCACGATGTGGCCCATATCAGGCCGTTGTTTAGGCTCCCTCGACATGCAGTGCCCGGCCAATTCGGCGATGATGAAGATAATTTCCGACATGTCTTCTTTACCGTCGATGGTTGGATCAACGGCTGCCACTAGCTTCTCTCTGTCGGATTTTATTTGCCAAAACCAGGCCGCCAAATACCGGCTTTCCTCCGGTCTATCCTCATCCAGAGCCATCAGTCCGGTTAATAACTCCATTAGAACAACTCCGAAGCTAAAGACATCGGCTTTCGTCGTGATTTTTCCGGTCACTGCATTCACAAAATTTTCGTCAGCAAATTTTACGACGAATATAAAAACGAAGGAAAATAATTACCTGCGTATTCCGGCGCTAAATACCCGAAAGTTCCGGCGAGTCTGGTGACGACGGATTTTTCACCGGTCGGAGCGAGCTTGACCAATCCGAAATCGGAGACTTTTGCCCGGAAATCAATGCCCAGTAATATATTCGACGGTTTAAGATCCCGGTGGATGAAACTCCGATGAGCGAGGCTATGGAGATACTCCATTCCTCTGGCAACATCCAAGGCAATATTCAGCCTCTTCTTCCATGAGAGAGGCTCCAAATTGAAGCTTCTCCAATGGAAGAGATGCTTACTCAGAGCTCCTTGCGGCATATACTCGTAGACGAGAATTCTTTCGTTTCCTTCGACGGAATAACCCAACAACGAGACTAAATTCCGGTGCCGGACCTTCGACAGAACGGCGATTTCGGCCTGGAATTCGTCCAACGCTTTGCTGCTTATAACTCCGGACTCCATTCTTTTCACCGCTATTTTCGTCCCGTCGTCCAATTCTCCTCTGTACACTGCTCCGAATCCGCCTCTTCCGACCTCGTTTTCTGTGGCGAAATTCTTCGTTGCATTTCGTAGGACTTGAATTGATATGACTGAATTTCCGGCTTCGATGATATAAGATTCGCCAATCCCGCTAATATTTCTACTTCCCCGACTACTTCCCGACACTCGAGAAGTAGCCCCATTGGCTGCAATCGCTACCTTAACCGGATTATCCGTTTCGGACGGATCCCTCGGATGAATTACTAACGAACCCGGCGCCTGAATTTTCCGATTCTTCTTCTTGTGGTAACAGATAAACGGAGGAACAACTAGAAAAACGACAACTCCAAAAGGCAGAACGACGGAAAGTAGGATCGTTGTTAGAGATTTCTTCGGTTTTGTTGTTTCTCGATTAGAATCTGTCGAGTTAGAACTCGATCCCGGAGATGGGATGGAGGAATTACTAATCATTAATGGATTCTCCGATATGACGAGTTTTACTGAGCTGCTGAAATTCGGTAAGGGAGGAGAAAGATTGTTCTGGCTCAGATCCAAGAGGGTTAAAGATTTCAGCGATGTCCAGTTCTCCGGAATCCGGCCGGTCAATTTGTTCACCCGGAGAACAATTTGCTCAAGAGAATTGAACTTCCCGAGAGAAGGGCTCAAACTCCCACTCAGATTAAACTTTGGAAGATTAATCTTAGAAATTTTTCTGGTTGAATCACAATTTAATCCCAACCAATTCTGACAAGGGTCATTTCCAGTCCAAGAAGAAATAAACCTCCAAGGGTAGTTCAAATCGCCGAGAAACTCTATCAGCGCCATAACTTCCGGCGAACAAGCAATTCCCGGCTCGGATCGACAGAACGAGTTTGAATCGAAAGTAGTGTTTGGTGTTTTGAAATTTGGAATTGGACCCATGAAATGATTGTTGTTCAAATCTAACTTCACCAACTTCATATTAGCCAAACTATCAGGAATCAAACCAACAAATTCATTACCATTAAGAATGAGCTGTTGAAGAAGACTCAAATTGCCGATACTTTCTGGGATAACTCCGGAGAACTTGTTTCCGTGCAGCCATAAACTCGTCAGCGAAGTCATCGAGGTCACTACCTCGATCGAACCAGTCATCCCGCCATCTCCTTGATTGTTTAGCCAAAGCATTTTCAGCATCATACCGTTAAAACTCTGCGGAATCCCGCTGGATATTCTGTTCTTCGAAAGCAATAAAACCGATAAAGACGGCATGGAGCCTAGAAAATCCGGCAACGGTCCTGCCAAATTGCAGCTTATACAAGTAATATTCGTTAACTGGGCTGAATTTTTTATCTGGGATGGGAACATCCACCCAGTACTACCGTTGAAACTATTCCCATCTAACGCCAGAACTTCCAAGCGGTCAAGGCCGGCAAAGAAATCCGCCGGAATGACTGTGAAATTATTGTAATTCAAAAACAAAAACTGCAAATTGGGGAGGCCGGAAAACAAGGGTAGAGTGCCGGAAAATCTGTTCCGCTGGAGACCTAAGTTTGAAAGCATTGAAAGCTGGTTTAAATTTTCCGGCAAAGGACCTTCCAAACCTAATTCTTGGACCTGAATCTGAGAAACCTTAGTTCCAGAACAGAAAATATGAGGCCACTTATTGCCGCACGGGTCATTATCATTTTCCGGCCACTTTAATAGCACCGAATTCAGCAAACCCTTTTCAAACCGCCGGAGAACGGCGAGGTCGTTTGGATCAGTGGCGGTGAATCCCAGGGGAGAAAGAGAGAGAAGGAGAAAAGCTAGAAGAAGCACTTTTACACCGTCTTCAACGGCAGATACGCGATTTCTTTCCATTGTTCAATAACCATGGAAAACAAGAACTGGATGAGGAAAAAGCTTCAAAAATTCTAAAAATGGAGGCTTCTGAGAATACCCATAAAAAATGAAGGAGAGAATCGCCTCACAGAGCTCAACTAAGTATTGGAAGAGGAAAAAGCTTCAAATAGACCATCAATGGCAGTTTCTGATAAAACCCACAAAAAATCCTACCCCAGCGAAGAAAAAACTCACATCAAAGAGCTCGAATGAAAGCTGCAATACGATCAACACCAATCTCAGAGCATCAAAAACTGATTTTTGAGAAGAAAACTATAAAAATCCGAATGGACAGAAAGCAAGAAAATTCCGGTGGGAAAGTGAAGGAGAAAGCAAAATCATGGATGAATGCTTTTTGGAGAATTACGTTCCGTTATGCGTACACAGACACCACCACCCTCCATTATCTTCGCTCACGATTCTACTACTGACCTTGAGAATGAAAGTGATATTTCGTGCAAATAATAATTTCTTTCTTTATTTTTTTTTTCATAAATCTATTTTTTATAAAGAAAAATTAATCTTCATAAATAAAAAACTAAATAATTTTCGCAATCAAATAAAATAGGAAAAATGACAAATTAACCATCGTCCTTTATTGTTAGTGGTAAATCAACCATCATCTTTTTTACGCTAACAATTTTACCCATAGAAAAAAATGGAAAAAACTCTGATTTTATAATAGATTTTCAGTGAATAAGAGTTAATATTCATGGAGAATGGATTTAGAAAATTTTAGATTTTGTAAAATAATGGATTTAGAAGATTTCGGGTTTATAATTTAGAAGATTTTGTAAAAGAATGTTAATGTTTTAGTTTTCGGATGATTTACAATTGTTTTCCAGTCCTTGAGAGAATCACAGTTCGTTTGGGTTTTTCTACAAAGAAGACAATGAATTTTTTTATTTGCAGATGAACCGCGGTGGTTTGACGACGAACCGCAGTGGTTCGTCGTGAAAGCGTTTAACGGAAAACGTGACAGTGATGTTAGAGCATTATTTTTTCATAGTTAAGTGGTTAATTTGTTAGCAAAAAAAGGATGATGGTTGGTTTGTCACTAACAATAAATGATAATAGTTGATTTGTCATTTTCCCAATAAAATACTAAACTATGAAAAATAAAATACTGATGTCATATTTTTTGTTAAAAATTTTAATTTTTTTTAGACCCTTGATAGAATTCATTGGAGAAGACAACAAAGATTAGGGTTAGAGTTTAGAGTTCGCTCGGAAATTGCTCTGATTGATATGCTCTATCCGGGACAAAAATACTGAGGTTAAAGAAGTTTAATTGTCATACGTATTTTTTTTAGTGAATTTTTTTTTTGCTAAGAAAACTAAGATTTTGCATCGGAAAACAAATGTCTGCTGCAAAAATTATCTTTTCTGTTACAGAAAATATTATTTCTGTCGAAGATACTGTTATTAAAATATTACTTTCTTTTTGCAGTGGAAGACACATTTCCATTGCAGAACTCATGTATAGGTCTGCTACAGAAAGACAATATATCCGTTGCAAAAAAAATTTAAATTTTTAACGAAAAATTGTGACATCTAAAACTAAAAATGCAATTTTAATCCTATATGCTAATATGGTCAATCATACACATGCAAAGCACGTGATGGAAATTTACCCTCAAATTTCTGCCCTAATACACACAAAAACCAGAGACTAAAAGACAGAAAACCTCCATAGATAACTGGAAAACACATGGACAGAACATTCAATTACATGACATTTCCAGGGATGGGGGAAGAAGACGAAGAGGATGACTGATCAGTCTTCATTCCAAATGATATTTTGATGGGTTTCTGTAGCTTCGAAGCTGGGAATCAAGAACCTGAAAGCTTGTTGTTTTTTGTTCATACGCAGTGGAAAACTCTCACACAAACTCCATTAATGGTGAACAGATGGGAGATGGAAAACTTCTTCCCTGAAAAACTTTCTAGAAACAGATGATATTTTACTCACCGGGATAAATTTAGATGATTAACATTTACAGGCACATTTTCATGGCCTTCGTTTTCGATCGGATTCGCATAAAAATCGGACCTTTGAATCCCTTCGAGATCAGTCTCGGAAAGAACAACAACAGAGAGCCGAGCACTAAAGATCCCTTCTTCATTTGGTTTTACGTCGACGAGGAAATCGCCATCGCTTGCGGTCTGAGTGGAGGACCGCGACCGGGTGCCGGTGTCGTCGACTTGAGTTTTCTCTTGAATTTCTTTGCAGAAATGCTTAACGATCAGGTATTTGGGAGAACATGGCGATGATAAAAATTTTAGTGAAGGGGGTATTTTTGGAATAATAGAAAATTTAACCCGTGACATTTCCTCTTTGTTTTTATTTTTTAGGGTAAATAACACTAGAGACCCTATAGTTTGCGATCAACGACAAGTCAAACCCTGGAGATTATTTTTTAACAACTAAAACCCTGAACTATGAGAAAATGTCGCCGGCGACCTCGCAGTCACGATTTCCGTCCAGAGCCGTCGAGGTTAACGCCCCGTTTGTACCTTGTCTAGCGGCGTCGAACGGAGTCGAAGGGCGATGGCTGAGCCGACGGTCGAATCGTCCAGAGCCGACCGAAGTACGACATTCGCTGGCCGTTGGATCGATGAGGATCGTCCCTCGTCTGGATCGACGGCCAGGATTGAATCTGGCGTCCCTGCCAGATGCGATGACGGACTCTTGGCCGTTGGATCCAGCGAGGGATGTGCCTCGGATCGACGGCAGGATTTAATCCGCCTGGCGAAGACGGACGTCTATCCTTGTCCGTTGGATCCTCGCCTGGATCGAACGGTCAGTAGTGACTCCAAATTAATTGGGTCACGTGCGGGTCACGTGCAATCCTAAATCGCCAGAATTCCCCATTATGACGAACGTCCGTGGGAATAACACGGACGTCCGTCTTTAAATAACATGTCATCAGCATCTGGATGGCGTCCGTCGGACCATGACGGACGTCCGTCACTCTCGAATTTTATACTAAAACCCTAACAGAGTTGAGCACAAAAAGTCCGACCATTGCCATAGATATTCGAGAGAGAGAACTTGTTTCCCCTGACCAACTCCCTCAACGTAAGCGAACTTGTTTCACCCATTCCTCCACCGATGGTCATATTTCTCTTGGTTTTTTTTCGTACGCTCTGATACCACTTTGTTAGGAAAAAAAAAACACGTAAAGGATGAATATAGAAGAAGTGATATTTATCATTTAACTAAACATGCCTTTATATAGGCTTACAAAAATAACCATAGATCCTCATCGATCCAACGGCCAGCGAATGTCGTACTTCGGTCGGCTTTGGACGATTCGACCGTCGGCTCTGCCATCGCCCTTCGACTCCGTTCGATGCCGCTAGACAGGGTACAAACGGGGCGTTAACCTCGACGGCTCTGGACGGAAATCGTGACTGCGAGGTCGCCGGCGACATTTTCTCATAGTTCAGGGTTTTAGTTGTTAAAAAATAATCTACAGGGTTTGACTTGTCGTTGATCGCAAACTATAGGGTCTACAGTGTTATTTACCCTATTTTTTAATTATTACTCATGTGACAAACATTAATTAATTCATTAATTACACTAATCAGTATTTGTTATTTCGGTAAATAAAAAATAATGTCACACAAAAGTTAATGTCACTGGCTAAATTGTTCACAGTTGATACGTTAATGTCTAATTTGAAGAAAAACATATGTTAGGGTATTGGTTGTACATTTTCTTATACGATAAGGTTAAAATTGTTCTTTACTTAAAAAAACAAAACATGAATAACATTTTAAAATTTTTAATATTAGATGCACACAATCTAATTTCATATTCTAATACGTCAATAAACAAACTGTTCTTTTTAGCCTCGACAATGAATTGGGTCAGGTCTGTTTGGTTCACGTAAATCAGATCTAGGTCAAGCCAAGACTCTTTATAACGAGCCTCATTCGTAACTTTTGAATCAAACTACCCCACACCAAAAAATGATGTTCTAATATCTTGTCTACTGATTTACACACTAGCATTCGTTAATTTTTCTTTTTTGAATTTTTAAAACTAGGGTCATCACCAAAACATCTTAAGCCACAACTCAAACATCTTGAGTTGCTTTCCCGACATCTAGAGTCGCAACTCCAACATCTTGAGGCGAGAATCCGATTATATCAAATACAATTTTGTTGGCATGTCGACATTAGACTACTCGGGCCATATTAATTTTTCAATGGTTAGCCTGCAGCATGCAGACTAATCTTCGAAACGACTTGTCAAATGAAGTATGTATATCGTTCCTTCTTCTAAAATTAGGTCTGGATTTTGTCAAAGGTCTGGTCAACTCGAGAAAAATTAGGTCCAACCAACCCGATCTTAGTCTTTTCTTGTCTATTTTGAGTTTAATTATGAGACTATGTAAACTTTAATAAGAATGCTTTTTCAATAGTTTAGTTTCTATTTTTGGAAAAACATGACAATTAATGCACATAAAGTAAGAGTTTTCTTTTGGTCAATTTATTAAGTCAATGTTAGGAATAACATGAATATGAAGATTTTGTCCCTTTCAACCTTTTGAAATAAACTCTTATTAATTTAAACTTCATTAATAAGTAATTTAGGTGATGAATAAAGTTAATTAGCCACCATATTATCTCTAATTAATCTTAGAAAAAAACCCATTAAATATTCTAAGTCACAAAAAATAAAAAAGAACTTCTAAAAACCATTGTTTAGAAATAAATGAGTAGAGTTGATTGGATTAGGGAGTTAATCAAGGTTTAATTTGCATTAATCCATCATAATTGTGTGTTATGGATTTACTTTCTTCTCATTTTTTAAGATAAAAATAATTAATATTTAAATAAATACCATTTTAATTTAATATTTGTGACCACTCATGCTCAAAGCACAACAAGAAGTGGGAGCCACGTGTATCCATTCATTCTTCATTAATATATTTAAATAAATAATACACTCTACTTTATTATAAAGTAATTAAATAATTAAAATTCATTTTTTAGCAAGTTGAAGCTTTTGGCTATGACGAAGACTTAAAAGCTCACACAAAACCATGGTCCCAAATCTTTTGGTGAGCTTTTTGTTTGTAGTAGAAAGAGGGAGGAACTATGGAATCAAATAATATAATAAAATAATGGGTAATTATTAATATTAATTTTAAAATATGAGATCTTTTTAGCTGATACCTTAAATTTTTATTTTTGTTATCTAACATATCAAAATTTAAGGTGTTAGCAACAGACACTGTCTCCAATAGAGGGTCAGTTAAATGACAGATATTATATGCAGAAATTACCCTTTCTGCTGTGGAAAGTAGCTTTTTCGCTGTGAGAAAATATTCTTTCCGCAATAGATACTTGTCATTCGCTTATAAAAACAAGATATTGGAATATGACTTACTTTTCGCAATAGAAGACACATTTCTACTGTGAAAAATATTCTTTTTGCAGTTAATACTCGTCTTCCATTGTGAAAAAAATACTTTTTCAGCAGATAATATCAATCATTTAACAGACTCCCTAAAGATGAGGGTGTCGTTGCTAATGCCTCAAGTATTGAGGTGTCAGATAACAAACAATAAAAGTTTAATGTGTCAGTTAAAAAAATTTCACACTTCACAGTTAATATTGATAATTATTCTAAAATAAATGTTTATTTTTAAATTTTTTACCGTCACATAAATTAATTTATAATTAGAATAATATTGATTTTCCCAATTTGAAATATATTATTGTTCAAATAAAATAAAATTACTCATCTTTATTTACTTTCTCTTTTTTTTTTCTTTTTTTTTGGTCTATATTTATTCATTTTAAATTTAATTAATTAAGTTTCCTTAAAATATATGTAACATTTTAGATACCTAAAGTTTGGATAAATAGGTTGTAATAATGGAGTTATCTAGTTAAGAAGTTTGAGTGGTTGTACAAAGTTTTGGTTCCACTATAGATTTTGAGAGTTCTTTTAAGCTAATTTTCAAAAAAGAATGAATGGAAGTGATTTATCATTGGAAAAAATAAAATAAAACAAAAGTTAATAATATAAAATTGGTCATTGCATTTAATTCAATAATTCATTGACAAATTTGTTACATTACAAAACTATACTCTAAATATATTGTTACCATATCATATTATATTCGTGAAAAAATTCATAAAATTTAATCAACGTCGATTTATTTGTTATTTAAATCTTTTCCGGAGTAAAATACATATTATTTCTTAAAAGTAAGGGGAAAAAGTAAGTCATTATACTTTTGTTTTAGACAAATATGTTGGCAGTTACTTTGGTTTATTAATGGATCTCCAATTTTTGGTATGGTTTTCTAATTGGTTTTCTAATCAGTTTTTTTATTTAGAAAAACTACCCGCATTAGAATGAGATAAGTGCTCAGTTTGAAACTCAATTCAAATATATATTATTGATGGAAGAATTAGTTTGAACAAGAGATATTAATAAGAGGGTGAGTTTTACAGAGAGTTTTTCACCAAGAGAAAAACATACAAAAGAGGTTCCCCTATTCTTCGATCTCATTTAAAAAAATACACCATTGTATCGATATCGATTGGCTAGGAAGAAACTCTACATAGGAAGGAAAGCAGCTGTCCCTGATTTCAACATCAATAGCTGGAGGTATTTTGATAAAAATTTTGCATATTGATATGAAAGCTTTGATTTGTTATGAAAACATGTTTAGATCGTTTCAAAATGTTATGATTTCGTTATTAAGAAATATCTAACCTCTCATAAACTTAGAAATATTAACAATTAAGTTCCGTTTTGTTGTGAGTGTCGTAAAAAAAAATCACGTATTTTGTCACGTGACTTTCTCTATTGGACGATTTTCAATGATAAACAACTACCAATAAAACGGTTTTGCTGATTCTGGACATTTAGTTTTTCAATTTGTTTCTTTATGAAAATTGTTAGGGAGTTGTTTATGTCTAAAAATCACGCAGCATAGAAAATCACACGGGGATTTTATACATATGCTTCGCTTAATTATAAAAATAAATATTGCCATATATGTTTTATGATTTTATAGTATATATATTCATACGAATGTATAAGTTACTTATTTTATTTTTTGTTCTAGATAAATTATGTGAAATCAGAACATTGGGTGGGATACGATTAAAATTACTTGTGATTGTGCTAATATTTAATAAAATTATTGAATTTACAAAAAAAAAAAGATATAGAAATTTGAAAAATTTGTTAAACATGAGGCAATTGAATTGATATAATTCTTAAAAAAAATTGGGTAATTAACAAAAAAAAATTATGAACTATGAGATCGGTGACAAGTCAAATCTTAAACTAATTTTTGTAACAAATAAAATCATGAACTATAGAAAATGAACGAGGCAAACCTTGCAGTTACGTTTACCGTTAAAAAATTGTCTCCCGAACGTCTATGTAAACCCATAGACGTTTGTGTATACCCCTTTACATGAAAGCGGATGACCATACTTATATGAAGGACATTTGAGTCTTTGCATTTACATAGACGTGAACGTCTGTACTAAAATAGCAGACGTTCGCTCCCTAAGAAGGATGTCCGTTAATTTGTGAATGTTAATAGAAAGGATGTCTGCGCTTTCAAATATATAATTTTGTGCATTTTTGTTTAAGTGCGGACGTCCGTAAGTTAAGAGTAGACGTCATTTCAACTCTAATGATCAGTCTTAGACGTCCTCCAACGCCGAGGAATGTTTAAGAATCAATCTTGGACATCCTCCAACACTGATGAACGTCCGAGAGACCTTTTTTTAACAGAAAACATGACTGATAAGTTTGTTTCGTTTATTTTCCATAGCTAAGGGTTTTAATTGTTAGCGAAATTAGTTTAAAATTTGACTTATCACTAACTTCATAGTTGAAGGTTCTTTTGTTATTTACCCAAAAAATTACTAACATATAAATGAAATTTTAATATCATAATTACCAATTTACAAAAAGAAAAATTAATAACAAGGCTAAACACGCAAGAATGTTAAAAAAAAGAAAAAGAAGAATAAAAAGAAGATGGCAAAAGGAAAAGGAATAAAAGAGAGGGAAAAGCTCAAATGCCCCAATAGCAAAAGAGACACCAACTACATGCATGAATTTATTATAAAAATAGTGAAAATATAAAAGAAAATATAGATTCCTCCTAATACTTATCACCAATCTTTTATGCTTGTTCCAATCTAAAACATTGATGTTGATTTCAAGATGATTGGCCTTTAAGGTATTTTTACTAGTATAGTCTCCTAAATAAAATCATATTTTAATTTTATATTTGAAATAATGAAACGCAAATATGAAAAATAAAATGAAGAACAAACACTGAAATTTTAAGTGTAACGTCTCCAGTCCTTCTATTACAATATTATTCGCTTTGGATCAAAGTTTGCACAATTTTATTTTTGAGGTTAGTTTAAAACGGGTTGTACTAGGTTAACAGGAGAACTCTACTTATAAAACATATATTTTTCATTCTTTCAAGCGATGTGAGATTGTGCATTTCTTCTAACATGAGTCAGACCCTCAGTTAGGTCATCCTTTCCATCATAGGGCGGACTACCACATTATTTGACAATTTTAATGGGTAAAAATCTACAACCAAAATAGATAAATTCACTATATCAAAAAATTGAAGTATGAAAGATGATTTTCTTTTCATATACAACAAAATATATATAAACTCCTACAAACCCTAGGCCATGATAGTTTGACTCTCTTCCATCTCTTTCCCACACTCCCAAAATGCACCATCATTGTGGTGTCCATGGTGCAAGGTAGTTGTGGTCTTATAAGCTTAATCCCTTTGATGCGATAATAAGTTGTACAAAAAACATACATAAACTTGTTCTAAAATTTTATGTCGCACTACGAACTTTTCGACCTTGCATAAATAAACTTTATCAGTGTTGGACTCAACTAGCTGCCGTTATATCACATACTGTGTTATCTTCTATTTCTTTGGTTGACGAAAACAAAGAAGATTAGCTAATATTACTTATAACAGATGAAATTCAAGTAAAGACAAAATAGTTGATTGTAACTAAAAAACGGCTTAATTTGTCACATAAATATTATTACGATCTTTTTATTCAATGGATTAGTGAAGTAATTTAATCAATATAAAGACATGGAGTCAAGAGGTCTTATTCTTTAATAATATAAGGTGTCACCATTTAAATGTGACTAAAAAATAATTATATTACAAGATTGATAGTAGAAGGAGAATACCTAACATCTTAAACTTGGGCCTTAAAAGCCCATATTGGGCCTAATATTTTTTGGGGCTGAAAAGCCCATATTGGGCCTATATATTTTGAATGGAGAGAACCGCCTTTACAAATACCAGATTCGTGCTAGGGAGGGAAAAAAGGCCCATTTGCTCTTCCCTTCCTAACTGTCTTTGTTCGTCTTCCCCTCCCTCCATTGCTCGCTCCCTCTATCTCTCTCTCTGATTTACGATCGCGATCAGCTCTCCGCTATCTTGCTTTTCCTGCTGCTGTTGTGATCGTGCAACGTGGAATGTTTAACATGGAGCTTCACCGGATGCTAGGTTACGATCGTATTCACGCTTCCACGGAAAGCTCTAGATTGAGTTGTTTCTTAAATCGGCAATTTCGTAGCATAATTTGAGGATTTATTTGAGGCAAGTGTTATTGTTTTCTTTGCTTCTGTAATGTAATTTTTTCGAAACAAGTTATAATGAAGTGGATGCAGCAACCTGATATTGGAAAAGCAGTGAAGGTAGTTTCGCCTACTACAATCTCAGAGAATTTTCAATTTCACAGTAGTCATCAGCGAGAACCGAGAGTCTACGTGAAATCGCGCTGCTTTTAAAGATGAGGTGAGATTTTTATTTTGAAAAGAACTATTTTCTTTTGTCTTGGATATCTCAGAAGTCAGATGATTTTTCCATTAGACCTACATTATTGGAATCACCTTCTCATACTATAAAATAATCTCTATCCCTGGTGAAAGTTAGACTCAATCCAAACTTTTCAAAACCTCAAAAGGTTTACACGGTGTATTTAAACTCAACAGACAACACTACAATATTGCAGCTTAATTTTCTAACCAAGAACATGACCTGTCTTTGGTGACTCTGGATTTTCATTCTCTGATAATTCCTTTTTTTCCGTCTCTACTACTTTAATCACAATGTGTGCAGAAATTTCAGTATCTAAAACAGGTTTTATGATGATTCCTCTATGAAATAATTGAGGCTTTGCAGAAGATACGTTCTGTTTTAGGCTTGGAAAGCATGATAGCCGAGAAAGTTCTTGGACTGATTTTGAAATTTCTTAAACACATTTAACAATTTCCACTAGTATTGAAGCCATTGATGTAGCCGGTATAATGTCCAAGAGCTCTGTTTGCTCAAAAGAAACAGCTTTAAGTGAATTTTTCAAGTCCATGATTAGAGCTTTTAGCATTTTCCAAATGGGAACTTGCAGTAGATGAGGCGGTCATTGTTTTAACAGTCGAGGCCGGTTCTTTCAGTGCTTTTCCTGTTCCAAACTAATCTCTGTGCATGATATTTAAATTATCCTTTGAAAATCTTGTGGGAACTGCATTTAGACATTGCAATATGCTGGATTAGGTTAATGTGTTTGATGGTTTTGTGATATAGATTTTCTTCCCCGGTTGAATGCAAGAATAAACCTAACATTACTCTTTTACTTTTTCTTAAAATATTCTCATGTGTATTTACTGCAATTTTGTCTCTAAATCACATTCTTATCAGTGACATATTCTCTCATATACTGTGTAATTTCTTGTTATAGCTCATCCAAAAGCGTACCTAAGTAGAGGGCAGACTAATAGCTTTACCTCATCTTCGACCTGCGCAGTTTTGCCGAGATGAATAGTAAGGTACTCCAGTAAGGAAATCAACAAACGCCAGAAAAGGTCGGTCTTTAAGATTTCTATTTTGCATGGTTAGAAATCATTGAATTTTTTTGCATCTGCCCCGAGATATCATCAATCATGCTGCTCTTTGGTTTGTAAGTAGCTAATATTTCTTTCAAAAGGGTATTATCATTATATTGGATCCATTCATACGGCAAAAGCCATTTTTTTTTTACTAAAAGCAAATTATTTTGAGGAAACTACTTATCGATAACCATCTTAAAGTAGGAACTCCAAGATCAAATCTCAATTCCTTCTAAATTCTTTATGGATTTCTAGTCTTTTTCTTTGTAAGTTTTGGCCATTAAATGTATATTTCTTACTTTTTTTTTTTGTTGTAACACATGGAAATCCTTTTCAAAAGAATAGATGATTTTCGATGATTGGACCGCGTTTGTATGAAATAGATGATTATTCTGAAAAATTCACTACAAACGCAGTCCAAGTTTATTGAAATTTTGTCCTGAACCCCCCAATAGACTATTGTCTATTTTCGTATTATTTTGTCATTAAATTTATATTAGAACGAAATGTGAAAATAAGTAGATGATTTTTTCGAAACATGGCTAAATTTCAATAAACTTGGACCGCGTTTGTAGCGAATTTTTCAGAATAACTGTTTGGGGGTTCAGGACTAAAACTCTCACTTTAAAGGTACTTCTACATTTCTTTTAGTGCAACATTTTTTTCATTCGATCAGTGTAGTTATTATACCCTAGGAACCCAACAGATTTAATATATTTGTTATTTTATTTTTCTTATTTTCAAATAGACGATTAATGCATTTTCGTTGTTAAATTTAGGGGTAAACATTATGCGAATTTTTTTATCCAGCTTATTTGTTCTCGTCAAATTAAAATAATTTAAGTTGGGGGCGAGTCTGGCCCACAGTTCAAAAGGCTTGCTTTGACTAGCCCATGGCGGCCTACTGAAATTCTACGCAACTGACTTTTGTATCCTCTTCACAGCCTAATCTGTTGTCACACCCAAATTTTTCGACCCGCGGAATTGGTACGAAACGTGTGATGGCGCCGAAGTCCCACTCCGACCAGCCTTCCCAAGCTCTTGCTCGTTGTGAATACAAGAACTTCACCCACAATTGTCGCCTTTTTGTAATGATCCGATCGCTTTACGGGAGTCCCACTCCCAACCCGTTCTTTCTATTCTCAATAAAAGAACCAAGGAATACACTTTCTCCAAGGAACACCACACAATTCACAAGGATAGATCCACCTTTTTATTATGGATCGAACTCCCTTTGCTTGGTGCCTCAAGGTCACTATTTATAGACTAAGTTATCCATCTAATCTCCTAGATTACAAAATGGTGACTTGTCTTCATCTCATTGGCTGAGTTTTGTCATCCTCCTCGATGGCTTCCTCTCATTGGCCGAGTCGCATCATCCTCATCGATGGCTCCTCCCATTGGTCGAGTTGCATCATCCTCCTCGATGGCTCTCTCCCATTGGTCCGTGTTGTGTCATCCCGGATAAGCCAATTTGAATGTTTGAATCCCCTGGATAACATTCAAATTCGAAAAGGATAAGACACATCATCTCCCGGGTGTGGCGTGCTCCCATTGGTTGGCTTCAAGTGCATCTTGGCCCCACATGGATTTGCTGCTTTAGCTGCGGACACATAAGCTTGAGATCCATCATTCTTGGATCGGATCTTATCCAAGTTTGAAATTCAAACTTGGAGCCTCATCCTCGCGGCCCAACGTTGGCGCGGCCCAGCGCGCTGTCTGAAGCCCGGACGGCTTTGTCCAGCCGCCACTTTGTCCCGATTAAAACCATCCTTTGTTCGAACTAATTTGTCCGAACACAATGCACGCCCAACATGCATTTGGGGAGGCCTCCCGGAAGCCTCCCATCGGGCCTAGCCCATTAGGCCCCATGAGAAAAGGGGCGTGACATCTGTCCATCCTGCGACACGCACCTATTATCGTCCCGAAGGCACTTCGACAATTGATTACCAGACTGTAGGGTCGCCTAGTTTCTCCATCAAATTGGCGCCAAGCGCTTGTAATTTTTTTGACCTAACAGAAACCTCTGCTAGGAGTTCGGCCGACGTTCAGAGGTGAGTCCTTTTCCTCTGATGATTCCGTTCGAATCTGTGTAGGAGTGGAGATCAGAATGAGTTGGTGTTCGGATTCTGGTTTTTGAAGCATCTGGGTTCCAAGGAAAGATGAGCTTGCTTCTGTTTTCAGTGAATTAGAGAGTGAATTGGGAAGGAAACCGATAAGGTCATATAAATTTCGTGGAGAGGGAAAGATACTGCGATAATAGTTATGTAGTTAGCATTGAGTTATTGGTTCTTGTTTCTCTTTGTTTGATTAAATACTCTTTATGAAACAGATCGGGTGCTGATAATTGTGTTTCTGGGAGAATACTTTATAATTTTTGGAAGTGAGAGATGGCTGGTGATGATGATTTTACATTTTGTCAGGCAAGCTCACTATTTACATTACAGTTTTATGATCCATCTTTGTAATATTTTTCTCAAGGGATTATTAAGTTGTATAAGCTCCTTGTTGAGCTATATATATGAGTATATGGTATTTTCTCTTTTCATTACTAAAATGATAATTGACATTTAGGTTGGACTACAAAACGGCCAAGATGTGCTTAAGTCAAAAGATCTTCTGATAGACATAAATGGTATGGCCATAAAGGACAATGTCTCACATGTTAGCTGTAGCAGTCACAATGATGGGATATTGCCAAATAACAGCTCGTCCATGAAGCAGGAAAAAGTTGGTTCATTGTCTTTTAATGTCATCGATATGTCATCTTCAAAACAATCAAATAAATCATCAAGACAAGTAGTATCAACAGATCCTGGAAAGTCTGTGGAGCATCCAAAAGAACAAAAAACTGTTGCTCGTAAGCCTACAGTTCGAGCCAAGGTTCCTTTTGAAAAAGGCTATAGCCAAATGGACTGGCTTAAGCTCACTCGAACTCACCCTGATCTTGCAGGTATGCTTATTCATGGATTTTCATTTTTTATGCCTATTTGGTTTGCTGCATTGCATAATTATCTCCTTGGTATGGTTGCTTTACTGGTAATTAAAATTTTCAGTTTCTGATTAGTCTTTTGTAGTGAAAAGTAAAGTTATAATTTTTTTTCAACTATGAATTTATTTTTCTTGCTGACTATTAAAAATTTTAAGTCTGGAAAAGTTACTCGTCCCCCCTTAGTGTTGACAACATTAAGAGTTCTGCTTTCTGCAAGTCAATTGATAGGCTTTGTTCTCAACTGAATTTTCATCAAAGATTGACTCTTCACTATGAAAAAATTTTAACATTGCCTTTTCCATCATTAAATGCGTTTATTTTGTGTAATTTCTGAGGTTCTTATTTATGGAACAATTAATATAGAATTTATTTGAGAGAACTATATGCGTTTTAAAAAATATTTACTTATTCTGATATAATTTTATTTTTTGATAAATATAAATGTAACTATAAATATATTCAATCTTTGGAAATATGAACTGCAAGAGTAGTTGCAACATTATTCATTGTCTGCTCACCTTTGTTAAATGTTTCTTAGGATTGAAAGGGCAGTCAAATAAGAGACTAATCTCTTTGAGTGAAGTTAAACAACATCAAACAGAAGATTGCATGTGGACTGTGCTGAAAGGTCGTGTGTATAATATATCTCCGTATATGAAATTTCACCCCGGAGGTATAAACATCATTCTAAACACTACATTATAAACATCTTGTTGGTAAGCTGTTGCCCTTTTAGTGACTGGTCATAGCATTTTTTGATCTATTTGATAAATTTTATTTTTTAGAGCCATAATTTAATCCAGTATAGAAATTTGAAAAGGGACAACTTTTAATCCCTCGAATTTGGTTTTGCTGCCTTGCTACAAATGCAACAATTGCTGGATGGTTAATTAATTCTTTGAAGGATGACATATTTTCATATGCCTTCATCTTCAAAAATAACCTCAAGTACAACTGTAAAAGACAGATTTATGGAGCTATGGTTTGGTTGACTATTGGCAAGTTCCTTTGACCTATATTAGCATATGTAATTTCCTTGTTTCTCTGCATTGTATATTTAATTGTGGAAGTGGTTTATGCGGGAGATCATAATTCTTTTTGGCATGTTGCATGTATGACATATTTTCTTGGCGTAATTTAAGAGTTTGTACAACTATTCTCATGTCATAAATTGCTTTTCAGAACAAGTACCCATTTTTGAAAAAATTTCTTTCCCAGGTGTTGATATGCTAACGAAGGCTGTGGGAAAAGACTCTACATCTTTATTCAGTATCCTTGCAATTTAATTGGGGTTAGTGCATTACTTGGTAGGTCTAGAATTGTAAGGCGATTGGATTTGACTCATCAATTAACCATATAATATACTTTGACCCGAACCTCTTTTATCAACGCAATTCAACAAAGTTCAAAGATTATGATTCTATTGGATGTAGCCATAGTCACTTTGTTGGTTCTGCTACTTGGGAAATATGTCTCCTTGCCCTTGAATTTAAGAGACATGTTTATTTGTCTATATTTTCAAAAATGACATTGCTAGATACATATTGCAATCTTTAACCAATCTCTCTTTGTTTAGATAAATATCATGCGTGGGTGAATTTCGAGTTCTTACTGGAGAAGTGTCTCGTGGGTACTTTAGATGATGGTCGGTGAATTAAAAAGTGGTTAGTTTTCATTCGTTCAATAACAAATCAGTCATTCTTTGATCGAAGTTCTGGAAGTTGTGTAATTTATTATGCAGTATAGCCTCTTTCTCTCTCTATTCGCATACTTTTGTAGCACTTTTTGAGTTCAGAGCAAATAACTTCAATTGAGGTTCTCAACGTGATTTGTAATTGTAACACCCCAAATTATATTTTTCCTAATTTTGAAAACCCTAAAATTTTTTCTAAATTGATTTTACAAAATTAGGTTTAATTTGGTCGTTATAAACCCTAAATTACAAACTTAGTAAATAAAATCTTTATTTATAGCGGAAGCATTTAATAAAACAACATAATAGTTTAAAGACATTTATTAGATTAATCCTAATAATCATATCTCATTAAATATTTAATTAAAACTTTATTAAATCAACTTAGTTTATTGAGAAACTCAAATACTACACTTATTCAAATAAAAACTAAAACATTAAAGAAAGTTTTCTCGAAATACTAAAACTGTTATAAAATTCATTCTGCTAATCCATCGTTCACATAATCAACATTCCCCTCTGTATGCTCTTCTACTTCAGGAAAATCCTCGATCAGTCCAAGTTCCTCATCTGTTAAAAATTCACCTACATCACAAGACTAAAACGTGAAATAAACTCAGTAAGTGGAAACACGTGCATAAATGTTTAATCTCATGCATTACCAAGTTTTTAAGTTTGAAAGTTACATACTGGTTGAAATTCATTTTCCAGCCCTACCAAGTTTCAAGCTTTCATTAGCTATCACAAGGTTTCATGCGTTNCAAAATGACCTATAGTTTTTATCTTGATTAAACTATGTGTCAATATCTAATCGTGCGTGACAGGATAAAACTATATAACTTTAATAACAAAATAACAACTTTAATAACGAAGTAATTATAACGAAAATATTATATATCTTGTGATGTAGGGCCTATGGCCAAAACGACGTAAGTGTACCACTTACCTGAATTCCGAGAGAGTTAGGACGTTAGGATGATTTAAGTGTTGAACGAACGTTGAAAATCGTTGAATACCTTCCAAAATAATATATCTATTAAATTTCCGAAAATAACGATATTAATCCTTGAAAGAGATTTGGGCAGAATATCGTTACCGTCAAAGACCTTAAATGAGTCGAAGACGACTTCGGGTCGGATCGGGTCGAAACTGGATCGGTTCGGGTCGGGCCGTAACTGGGTCGGTTCGGTTCGGGTCGGATCAAGCTGGATCGGTTCGGGTCGGGCCGAAACTGGGTCGGTTCGATTCGGGTCGGGTCAGATCACTTAAGTTGGACTGAACCTCTTCTTCCTCCTTCTCTGGTCTTCTTCTTCGTCCTGCGAAAACCAGAGGCAGAGTTCCTCTCTGCTTCGTGTCGAGAGTTCCTTTCTCGTCGTTCGTCCGTCGTAGGTTGCCGCTGGAGGAAGAGACTTCGCCGCAGAGGGGAGTTCGACTGGAGGAAGTCACTTCGGGAGGGATTCCTTCGCTAGAGGGTGAGTATTTTTCCGAAAGCTTAGAGATTTTGGTGTGTCTTCTTCCTTCGGTGAGACCCTCTATTTATAGGGGGGGTTTCACCATTCATTCCATTCAAAGGAATACCTTGAATCTGCCCTCCTAATGGGTCTAGATTTAGAGACGGGGAAGGAAGCTCTTCACCCCGCGTGGTATATTTGGAAAAGAAATTAAGTTAGGGTTTCCGTTTAGCTAATATGAGGGAGGGATTTACTAGGATTGATTCTGTATTTGGAAATTTCTGGATGATTGAATTCTCCGCGTTACAGGTATGGAATAAATTTCAATTTAGGGTTTTTGATTTGGGAAAATTTGGGATTGTTTCTGAATTTGAAAAGAAAATGCTGAAATTGCTGGGAATTTGAATTTGATACGTTACAGTAATAAACATTGTAGTCCTCTTAACATGTTATCTTCAGTTTATATATGTATGGAAATGAATTTATACTGCTTTCTTGTTGTGTTAGATGGATTTGGTTACATATCTTGACTCAAAAGTTGGGCGGGGAAGTTGTTTGCTTAACCAGAGCAAGCTAATCTCAACCATATATTGCAGAATATTTAAAGGTATTTTTTAGTGTGTACAAGATCAGAGCACTTAAACAGAAAATTGAAAATTGCTTATATTGATTCTAGTGGCAAAATCATCGACGTTCATTTTACGTAGTCCTTTTGTGAAAGAAAGTGAAACCCATTTATTTAGAAGGGAAAACTCGTACTACTTCATCCATAACAAGGCCCTTTATCCATTATAGGGCCGCAGAGAGAGCCAAAGTCATTCATCCTAGTGTGGTAATATCAGCTGAAGAATGTGATTCTTGGGCGATGGCGCAGCCCGTCCAAATGGGACAATGAAATGCTTTGAATCAATGAACTTGACAGCTTTTAGAGATTCAATGAGCCAACCCATAAGTGTGGATGTGCGATCTTCATGTCTGGGAAGGAGCAAGACCCCATTTGATGAGTTTACTAAACGATGAGGACCCTCTTCAAATCCATTGTTTTTAACCAAGTTATCTGCAAGAATTGATCTGCACCAAACATCAGCAGATCAAGCAAAGGTAACAAAATGTCCAGATTTAGTTTGTTTATAGTGATGAACTATACACTTCAGACTGTCTTCTATTATCAGATTGAAAATAGATACATAAATTAAGAAATCAGGAGCTTGCATGATCATGGTGATAAAATCTGTGATTTACTAATTTTTATTCCCTGTTTTTTTGTGTTGTGATTAGCAATTGAAGAGTTGCATATAGTGACATTTTGTGGGCAATGGAGGGAAGAGCTCCTTGATAGCAACAACATCTGTAAGTGGCCCGGGCCCCAAGCAGGATCTTCTTGAACTCCAGGGTTATGGAAGATGACATTTACTGAATCACCAACGGCTCTGAATACCTGCGTAGACATCACCTCCATCGCTGCTGTATAATGTCTGCAAAGAGAGATCTGCACTTTGAGGAGGAACTGAAACTCTCAAGACCTCATTTTGTGCGCAGGTTCTTGGTGCTCCAAATGTAAGAGCGTAGAGAGAGCCTCGCGTCACTTTTATGGTCGGAGAGATGGAGGCCTCATTGCCTAGCTTCACTGTGTGGACTCCGTGCGCCACTTGGGAGAACATACTGCCGGGTTGAGGCCCGCCTGAGATGTACTCGATGAAGATGTTGATTTCCCATTTTGGCAGAGAGTGTTTGCCTATGAGTACTGTTTTGTTTAGATCAGTCGGTTTTGGCATCTCCTCAAAGTCCCCGTTGTTTAAGTACCCTGAGTGGAAACAAGCAGAGCTGGAGAAGATACTGAGTCGATGAAGATTGGGTTAGAATTAAAGATCAAATCAACCCAGTTAAGTTGTTTATGAACGCCCCCTTTTTAAAACTTAGAGTTCGTAGTTTAACAAAACATTTATCGTATTTCAAAACTAACATCAATTGTTCAAACACCCAAGTGTTACTTTCGGTGAGCCATAACCCTTAGGTTAAACCTGCTTGGAAATCCAAATGCTCATCATGCAATGCTTCTTCTATAGGTACTTGGCTGGTATCATTATCGTCACCTACATCATAGGATAAACAATGAGCCTAACGCTCAATGTAAGAATTTAGGTTTGTCTAGGACGTGTTGTCTATGGTCGCCCATGTTGTTAGGATAGATTTCTTTCTATTTATGGCAAATCACTTGTATATCTTTTCTTTCTATTTTGGGCAAGTGACTTTTTGCTACTATAGTATGTATACTTACGCAATTGTGGGAATGATCCTGATTGCTCTTTAGGGGGAGAGGCATGACAGTGCGTAGACTGCCTACCCAACAATGTAATTTGCTACCAATCAATAAACAAACTTTTTACATACAAACTCGTTTTATGCTTACTATGTTCAATGACGCTCTTTTCGATTAATCTCACTCGCTTACTGCTCGCTCGTTAGACACAAAACTTGCTCTAACGTTGTGGGCAATTGGTGCATTGGAACACTTTGTAGGCTAACTCATTGTTTCCCCAAACAATGGGCGTCGCACAGTTCGTCTTAAACCCTTGAAAGTAAGACTATGACAATTGATATCAGAGCCTAATTAGCTCGAATTGCAAGAAATTATGCCAAGAAAGAATTCGTTAGAGAAAGCGAACTCACTGCTAGACTAGCTAGAGTGGCTAGTTGAGCTGGAAGAGGAGATGACAACCATCTGCATGCCAGAGTCTTTCCTTTGGCAGCAACTCAAAGCCATGTTTGGACCTACTGATGCACCCTGGATCTGCATCAATATTATTTTTATTTTATCTTATTTTGAATGAAGGATGTCCAATACCTTATTTATATCAAAGAAAGAAAATTTGAGGTCAAATCCTCAAAAAGCCGGAGAGGATGATGCAATATCAAATCAAAGATCAAAGAAAGTTATCGAATTGACTGAGAATCACAACAACACGATCTTGAAGAAAGAGAAAGATATTGTCTCTTAAGATAATATCTTTAAAAAGATTCACTTTTGTATAGAAGATCTAGATCCACTTATTTAGGAGATTTAGATCCACTTATCTAGATTATATTGTATTAATTTTTTTTAATTTATATTTGTAGAAGGCTATATAAAGCCATCTAATTTTATGTTTTAGACAGTTGTTGAATTTTGAGAAATAAAGCTTTTGCTTTTCGGGAATTGGAGAGATCTTTTTTCTTCCTTTGGTGAGTGATATCCAAAGAACCCTTTGGTGAGTTATATCCAAAGTCCCTTTCGTGTGAGTTATATCACGAAAGAAACTTGCAGCCGCGTCCTTATCCAAGGAGGTGAGAAGCGTTGCGTTCATCCATCACGTGAGTCAGCATTCCGTGCACGCATCATCTGGTATCAGAGCTAAACATATCCTTACACAACCTTTTTCCTCGTGATGACTTGAAGAGCATCCGAAGCGGTACAAAATCCACAATGACTGAACCTTCAACATCTAACTCCAACGAAGATTTGTGGGAACTCGTTATCTCACTACAACGAGATATTGCTCAACTAAAGATGAATCAAAATCGACAATGGGCTAATCATCCTCCGGGCACTGTTGTAGAAAACATCACAAGAGATGAGGTAGGAGAAGGGCCATTACTATGTTTGGAGCCTCAATTAGAAGAGGAAAATTGCCAAGAAGAGCAAGTACCCGATATGATAGACGACCAAGTTCCCTATGTGGCCATAACAACAGAAAAGAAACAACATGTCCATATTTCATGTTACAAGATGAAAAATGTGTGTCCTTTAATCACCAATGAGAGAATTTGTGTTGACATGGCTCACTTAATTTTGGTTAAAGGAGATTGATTTGAATTATTAAGACATGACATCACCTACAAAATTTGGAGGTACGTTGATAAAGATCAAAATATTCATGGCAAAATTTTACACAAGAAAAAGTCAAAGATGGAAGTCATTATGTTTGGCGTGTTTGAATTTTCCATTTGATCCGGGTGGAAGACATGCGGAAGATAAAGGTAGAAGATTTCTAGGATTTGAGGGCAAATCCTTTTTAACCTTGGGAGTATGATGCACCCTAGATCTGCATCAATATTATTTTCATTTTATCTTATTTTGAATGAAGGACGTCCAATATCTTATTTATATCAAAGAAAGAAGATTTGAGGTCAAATCCTCAAAAAGCCAGAGAGGATGATGCAATATCAAATCAAAGATCAAACAAAGTTTTCGAATTGACCGAGAATCACAACAACACGATCTTGAAGAAAGAGAAAAATATTGTCTCTTAAGATAATATCTTTAAAAAAATTTACTTTTGTATAGGAGATCTAGATCCATTTATTTAGGAGATCTAGATCCACTTATCTAGGTTATATTGTATTAATTTTTTTTTAATTTATATTTGTAAAAGGCTATATAAAGCTATCTAATTTTATGTTTTAGACAGTTGTTGAATTTTGAGAAATAAAGCTTTTGCTTTTCGGGAATTGGAGAGATCATTTTTCTTCCTTGGTGAGTGATATCCAAAGAACCCTTTGGTGAGTTATATTCAAAGTCCCTTTCGTGTGAGTTATATCACGAAAGAAACTTGCAGCCGCGTCCTTATCCAAGGAGGTAAGAAGCGTTGCGTTCATCTATCACGTGAGTCAGCATTCCGTGCACGCATCATCTACGGTCTAAACACGATGGCCATAATTTGGGCAAGGGAGGACCGCAAATGTTGGGTTGTGGTTCAACCCTTTGAACCGCGATCAAATGCCATTTTGGGCCAATTTTGGCTTATTTTGGCATGTTATGGAACCCGGATTTATGCCCAATAAAAATTGTGAATTTAAAGATAAATTTGAGAAATTTTTTTATATAATTTAACCAAAAAATTTAACAACCATATTTTTAATAGGTGCCCAATTATTTAATTAAAATTCTTGAGCTATTGAATTTGGGTATTTTAGGATTTTGGGCTTTAGTGCAATGTAAGCTATTTTGATATAGAGATATATTTTTATGCATTGCATTTGCATAATTTTTATAAAATAAATATTTTGAGACTTATTTCATATTAAAATGACGCGTCTATTTTTATGATCGTCAAATTTTTATATTATATTTTATTTTCACTGAATACATTTTAATTAAACATGCATTTAAATATTTCTGGATCAACTTGGTCGTGCAAACTGAGTTTGATTGACTCAGTTTGGGGTCTGTTTTATTTTCACACATTCGATTGTGTAAAATGTGTTTGTTTGGTTTTAACTAGAATAATAAGACAGTTGCATGTATCGTGTTTATGAGCACAAAACCTTAAACTTGATCATGATGTTTTATTTGACTTTCGTCATTGCTGAACATCGCTTTTATTTTATTATATGCTTATGACATGGTGTGCCCGAAGTTCGTGATAAACTCCATTTTCACTATGATTTTTAATTAGTACAACAAAGACTTCTTTTAATTATATACCACATATAAGTAGGTGATTTTAAACATGTGCGTTTTTATATAAATTTTATAAAACGCGAGTTTTAAATTTATGCATGCTTAAACAATATTTTTAATTAAATTTATTAAATTCTTATTGAGTTTAGTCAACTAACCTTAATGACACATTTTTCATGATTTTATCAATAAGACTTCCCATTGCCGAATCAAGATTTATTCGGTGAAATTTTATTTAATTTTCCAATACCTTAGTATTTTATCTTGAGAGATTTTTGCAATGTAAATTTTAGTATTAAAAAGTTGTAATTTTTATTTTTAATTTTCACGTAGTTATTTCATTTTAGATTATACTATCTTATTATCTGATATCATTGGTGAAACTGTTAAATCCATGTTTATTGGGTCATGACTTATAATTAATTATTTAAAGTTTTTCATTGTTAATTAAGAAATTTAAGTGAAATATGTTAGACGATTCAGTATTTTGAATTGGGTCGTTTTGCGTTTTGTTTCAACTCCCTTATGGGTCGTGATAATTATCGACTAGACTTTATTTGAACAATTAGAAACTAATTAAAAGTGAATAGTAAAGGATAATATGCCTTTATCTATTCCCACTTATCTGGTTCTCACATGCAAGCAATGAATCAATTAACAAGTGAATTTCTAAATCTATTTATTGTTTTAATGAAATTTAAAATGTTTTATTCAAATATTCCTTTTTTTTTTTTGGAAAAAAATGTAGATAAGCATATAATAATTATAAGCTAATTGGACAAAATATTTAATCGATTCGAGTTTCGGTGTATCATTCATCGTAATCTGAAGATCTCGACAATTTCAGTATCGTTTTTTAAATAAATTTTTCATTATTTGTGTATGATTTTCAAAGAAATAGAATTATTATTTAAAATAATCTTCCTCAATTAGTTATCATATAATATTTTAAAAACAAAATAAAATAATTAAGAGGGATTTGAGTCAGCCAACATCAACTAAACATATGATAATTTTGACAGTGAAGTTACATAAACAAACATTAATTAATTCCCTAGGATTTAGAACCTGTCTATGCTTTCTTAGGCACAAAGCTCAGACAATGGAGAGCAGAAGCTAAGCCTAAGAATCTATTGCAACATAAAATAAACAGAATAATTAAATAATTAAAAAAGAACAGAACATAAAGCCTATGTTTTATTATTTAACAAAGTGTTATTATCCATGTTTGTCCACGAATAATTCGAGTTTTCTAAGAGTTAGTGTAATTTCGATTAGATTATGTATTATAGACCTTGAACAAACCCTAATTCCAAGAAATTAATCGTTATTTCTTATGTTTTTTTTTAGATTATCGATGCCAAACGAGCCGAGTAATCACGGGCAACCAAGCTTATTATTCAAGTATGATATAATTAATATTTTATTTTAATTATTTATAATTTATTTTAAATCTTGTAGCAGATAATAGTGACCTGTAAATATTACATCATCAGCTAAAATTATAATGTCAAATTAGAAGAAAATTTAGCATTATTCTTTTGTAATTTAGTTTAATTCTTAAAGCAGGTAATAGTAACACATACATAAACGTTACAACACAAGCTAAAATTAAAATGTAAAATTAGAGAAAAATTTAGCATTATCCTTGTGCGTAGATTTGTAACGTTTTCAAGTGCTTTTAGTACAATATTGTTTACTTTGGGTCGAGCTCCACACGATTTTTTTTTTGGAATTAACTCAAAATGCGTTGTACTAGGTAGAAAAATGATACTTATAAACTATGTATTTTCTACACTCTCAAACGATATGAGATTATATACTTCTACTGATATTGGTCAGATCCACATATGGGTTGATCTTCACAGGGCAAACTGTCACATTTTGATTTGTGAATTTGGCAAATTACACAGATGAAAACCGGCGATTTTTGTCTTTAGTGACAAAACTAAATATATATATATATATATAATTAGAAAAAATGAAAAATGAAAATTTTTTCCATTCAAAACTAATAAAGTCTTACAATTAAATTCATAAAATATAAAGTTGAACTCTACAATAATACAATCTAATAACATTTTAAATATTAAAATTCTCTGTTGAATTCTTTTTTTTTTTTTCTATTTAAATAAAAAAAATATTCTTTGGATTAGTATGTAATCTTAGATTAATGATAGAATTAAATTGCGTCACTAACGACATCATATGGAAAACAGACTCTTTAATTATTATCATAAATTGGAGTTGTTGGGTAGATACTGGCCTCACGTTTAATTAGAAGGCCTTAATTATTGAGTGTTTTAAGCTTAAACAAAGAATTTAAATGTGGGTAATCTCTTAAGACATGATTAAGCTAACATCTAACCATGCTTAACAAATTTAATTGTGTCGTTAAATCACCTTGGCCGTCCCTAAAGAGCATCTTTTATAAGCGTCTCTAGAGAGTTCTGTTCCATTTTTCTCTCGAGAAAGAACGAAGTACTGATACCAAATTTTTTAAGGAATGTCTGGAAAGGTAGTGTTATGCAAAACTATAACAGTACACAAATGCACGCAAAGTTATAATTAAAGAGCATCTTAATTATCGAATGCGTCTTCGTTCGAATCTAGCTTCAATAATAGATTTTTATAGATATATTGCCATCCAATCTTCTCATTAGACGTGGGAACAACCATTATTGATGTAATTAAATTACATTATATTATAATATTATGACATAACCCAACTTAAATATGTCACGTGGATGTTAGTATTGGATGAAAGGGTTATCTTAGCTCCACGTCCATAGAATGAACAAATCATGAGAGGGCAAAAGGTTGAAAGAATGATTATTCTTTTAGAAGTTTGACTTTAAAGGCAAGGACGAGATGAGATCATGTAAATCTTAACTCAATTCATATTAGAGAAGTTATACGCTTGGAGATATTAAAGTTAATGATTTATAATTAGAGTTCTCTTTTTAATGTAGTCTGATACGTTTTTGGATAGAAGTTGATCGTAAAACTGTACAAGATTTGACCTAAAGTGGATAGTATGTACTAGTTAGTTGCATCTAGACTTCACACTTCTTTTTTACACTGCTTTCATTTTGCTCTCTACTTCTCTTTTTTGGTTACTTCAAATTGACAACATAAATCTCACTAGCTTTGTATTACGAATTCATTTAAAATTTTACTTTTTTCTGTAAATTATTGTTAAAGTTCAATGTTTTAGATTCGTTTTGGGCTGGGTCGAAAAGCCTGCATTAGATCTCTCATGTGGAATTCTTGTCAAGGTTGAGATTTTTAGAATTCAGTGTGATCTGAATTCTAGTTGGGCCGAGTTTAGCCCATATTCAATATTAAAGTTATTTAATTTTTCTATATATTAATTCTTGAGTCGTAAAACTCATTGTACCTTGATTTCCAAATTAGTGAATTTCTCCTGTGCTCATAGGTTTTTTCCGTAAGGGTTTTCCACGTAAATCATAGCGTCTATGCTTCGGCAATTTTTTTTTTTCTGTTTCACATTCGATTTTCAACAATTATAAATTCATGTAAGATTGAGTTGTAAAAAATCACGATTGTATTTCGATCTTCATAATAGATATTATTATCCGTTCATGATTTTTCTCAAAAAGAAAAATTTCCACTGTAAATATCTATGTCTCGATTGATATTGTTCTTCTTCGTTTCATTGTTCGATTCATAACACCTAAATGAAAATCATCTCCTAGTGCAAATTTCAACATGGTGGGTTAGCATATTCCGCATGAAGAGGAACAGAAGAACCCAAACCCTAACTATGTCGTCCTCTCTTGTCTGTGTGTCGGTGGCTGATCTGAATGCCCCCGTGAGGGCCACCGTGGTCCACCTCCTCTATCCTCTTCCCCTTGTTTCTTCATCCTCATTCCATTGCCTTCTCATTATAAAGAATTAACCCTAAAAACACACTCTCTTACCACTACATAAAAATATTTATTATCACTTAATAATATCATATTCTACCTAACATATTTTTATCAAAATAAAATAGCGTTTTAATAATGGGTTCGGCTTTTATCTCGCTAAATATGATACCACAGATCTCATCTCTAATCACGTAGAAATATTTTTCCTACGACAAATTTAATCTTAAACGACTTTAAATTAAAAATTTATTGTGTTTTTCATTTAAAATTATATAAAAAAATTTAAATAATTAAAAAAAATATTTTTAAATGGTTGAAAAAAGGGATAATTTTGATCGATTTTCCATAATTTTTTTCAGCATTTCTTAATTTAAATTTTTTGAATTATAAATTAATTGCAATATTAATAAGTGGTGTCACCAAGAATTATCATTTCTCACCGTGAGTGGTCTTGTTTCAGTGTTGAACACGCGCATACGTTAGCGCGTGATTTCCTAAAATTTCTTTCGAAATTGTCGTTTAGTGAGCTGTGAAATTTTGGGAACGGCTTGCGTCACAGTCCAATCTCCTTCTTACACGCAATAACGATTTTAAATGATTTGGACATTTGAAGGTGGACTTGTACCGTTTGATCGTAGGAAAACTCATCTTCTGATACTCAAACCAACGGTAAGGATCACATCACATGATAATATATATAATAATAAAATAAAACCTAAATTATTAAATGGGCATTTTTATGTAAAAATGTAATATTACATTTGCTTAGACGTAATATATATGTCATTTATTGATGAATATAAATTATTTATTATTTTAATTATTTATAATATATTATAATTTATTGATGAATAAATAACAAAAACAAGATGTCAAATTATAAAATAGTATAAAATAAGATTAGAGACCTAACTTTGTATGATTAGGTTTTTGTTTCAATGTGTTTTGCACTTAGTTTTTTTTTTTATGGTGAGAAAAGAAGAAAATATAGACATAGAATGAGATTAGGTTTAGGGTTTGGTTCCATGTATAGAATTCTAAAAAAGAGATCAAATTAAATCAAATTTTAGTCAAATAAAAGTCTTTGTTGGTAGGACGGGATTATTTATAGGGTAATTAATAACATATTACAGTCATGTCTTTCGTTAAAAGACGTCTCCTGGACGTCCTTCGACGTTGAAAGATGTCCAAGGCTGATTCTTGGATGTCTCTCAGTATTGGAGGACATTCAAGGCTGATCTTTAGACGTCTCTCGGCATTGGAGGATATCCAAAGCTGATAATTGGATATCATATGGTGTTGGAGGACGTCTAAGACTGATACTTTAACGTCATATGACGTTAGAGGACATCCAAGGCTACTCATTGAACATCATATGGCGTTGGAGGACGTCTGCTCCCTAAGAATGACATCCATTAATAGGAAGGACGTCCATATATACCTTTTTACATGAAGGCAGATGAAAAATACTTGTATAACGAACGTCTACATAATCGCATTTACATAGACGCAGACGTCTAGACTAAAATGACAAACGTTCGCTTTCTATAAAGGATGTTCGTTAATCTGTGAACGTTAATAGTAAGAACATTCAACACCATATGACATTCAATGATCAACTTTGGACGTCCTCCAACGCCGAAAATAACAATCAGATGTCCAATTATCAGTCTTGGATGTCCTCCAACGCCGAAAGATGCTCGTGATACATTTTCTCATAAAAAACATAACTGCTAGATTTACTTCGTTTATTTATTATAATTCAATATTTTATTTATAACTCAGGAATCCATAATGTTTTGGTTAATCACTCTTAAAAATATAATAAATTTATCAGAGAATTAAAAAAAAAAGATTTAATTATTATTATTTTTTTAAATGTTTAGAATATAAATAGGAAGAGTTCAGGGAGAAGCTCGAGATTTCGACACGTTTGTTAAACAACGACAAAGTGGGGCCAGGAAGATGATAAATAAAAAAGCAGTTGCCTATGGACCTCGACCTCCTTTCTCATTGGTTAACATCTTGACTTTAGATCCAATTACTGGGACCCACTCAATTTTGTGGAATTTTGATTGGAGATTGGGACCCAGACGCGAATCTTCGGGAAAAAAAGGCAGGCAGGAGAGTGAAGTCGTGGGGTCGACGCGTGTGAAGCGAGTGGCTCTGTGGGGACTGCTTAGGCACTAACCAAAAAAGTCTACAACCTTCTATGGGATAGGCTCTTTGTTCCTCCTAAAGTTCTTCAAAGCGCGGACGTAGAGCGTGGGAAACACGCTCCGGTCCTACCTTTCTGCCTAACTTTTTTTTTATTTTTTAATGCTTAAAACGACGTCGGAGGCCATCTGCATCCAATTTTTCTTTCTTTCTTTTTTTAATTAATTGATTAAGCCATTAATTTTAAAATTAAATGCAATTTAGTCAATTAATTCGTTAATCAATTTCAAAATTTTTTATTTAATAAATGTAAATAATTAAAATGAAACTAATGGTTAAGAACAATATCGAACGAGTGAATTTAACGACAAAAGAAAATGACTCAAAAACAAGTAAAATTTTAATCAGAAATAATAATAATAATAATACAATAATCGCAGATGACGGGAGAATTAATAAGTGGTGTGGGGTCAACTAACGTTACGAGTCCAACAATGAACTAAGAAAAGGTTTTGAGAAAGAAATGTTCAAAATTGATATAATTACCAATATGTGGGGGGAATTCATTGAATTGTCTTCAATTATCATCATTAATCAAAATAATTAACCCTTGTCACACATGTTCTTGTCATTAACACTAAATTAATGTAATATTTAAATAAATAAGTTTATTTATAGACTGTAAATAAGAACTTAAAGCAACGGTGAATAGTTTTTATAGCCAAATAGACCGTGACGAATGTTGAGAAAATTACAACAAGAGCAACAAAAAGTAGTCCCTTATTCTTCTTATGTTATAATTAAATAAAAGGTAATTATCCATTTTAGTATTAAAATATGAGATCTTTTTAACTGGCACCTTGAACTTTTAATTTTGTTATTTAACACTTCAAAGTTTGAAGTGATAACAATGAATACCTTCACCGTTAGAGAATCCATAAATGGTGGATATTATTTGCCAAAAATACTTTTTCTGCAGTGGAAGATATGTTTATGCTGTGGAAAATACACTTTTCGTAGCATAAAACACGTTTTCGCTAAGGAAAATATTTTTTCCACAGTAGATAGTTGACTTCTGCTACCAAAAGAAAGTCTTTGGAATAAGACTTACTTTTCATAACAGAAGACAAATATTCATTGCAGAAAGGGTGGAAATTATTCTTTCCGCTACGAAAAATACCATCTATGCAGTGTTAGAATCCGTCATTTAACAGACCCCCTAATGGTAAGGGTGTTTGTTGCTAACACATCAACAAAAATAAAAGTTTAAAAATATTTCATACTTCAGGGTTAATATTGATAACTACCCTTAAATAAAATATCATTTGTTATTGACAATTTAATTCAAGATCATACAAAAATAATAAAAACAAATTAATTAATATTGATCAAATATTTAATTGGAGAAAGAAAATTAACATTGAAAGTAAGCATTATAATGTCAAGTGAAATATTGATATGCGTAACATTAACTTCTAATTTTTGAGACTATTATTGATTATCTTTAAAAAAAAAGGAAATTATAAGATAATTTAATTGAATTCTATGACTCTTCTAGAAAATAGAGCAAAAAAATCAAACCTTCACGTTGTGGTTAATTAAATATATGGGACATGCTAGGAAAAAAAAGAACCTTTCCCAAGCTCTTTCTTATTGTGTTTGTGGTCAACACGTTTGAACTAGGGAGGAGATTCTAAGACACAATATTTGGACATATAACAAATAAGTATAATGTCTTCTATATTGTCTATTTCAAACTTAAATTCACAAAGTTTTGTTCTCAGATTATGAACTAAAAGGTTTTGTAATTGAATCATTATCCTCCATCACTCCCAAATGGTTTAGGATTGCATAACTTCATTTGATTTTAAACCTATTGCCCTTACATTGGTGTTTTTTCACCATCAAACCCCTTCAGGTCTTGAATTTCTCGTCATTGTAACATACTAGGGTTTATTTTTCAAATTTGAATCAGATTTCTCAAATCAAAAACTAATTCCCAACAACCTAGCCCTAATATGAAGATCTAAACCTAAAATCTCTTCAGCTCAGTGAAGAATCCGAGTTGAATGGAATTTTTGCAGTTTAATAGCTTCAATCTGTTGAGAGAAATCCAATACCAACATGGATTTTTCAGAGGGTTCCAGTTGGAAATCTCCTCTATAAATAAAAGGCATCAAGAGGGGGAAAACACACAACTTTGAAATTTCAAAACTCCTCTACCTTGGGTTTCCGACCGCCACTCTATGTCAAACTCGGTTGATCAACCTCTCCGCTGAAGAAGCTCTCGTCACCCAAAACCCTACTTTGCGACAACAATGTTTCTCTTTGATCTAGCTTACTTCCAGTGCGCGAAGCTCCCCTTCCATCGGCGACGATTAACAACAAACGACGAGAGGAAGGAGTCCTCTCCTCACGAAGCAAAGAGGAGGCTCTTTGCCATTCTCGCGCGAAGAAGGAGAAGACCCGAGAAGAAGAAGAAGGCTTGGTACTTTTTAAGTTAGAATTGAACCAGACCAGACCAGAACCAATCTAACCACACCCACCCAAACTGGATCCGGTCCAAATTGGACTCAATTCCTCATGAACCGTCTAAGTTGACCCAATTTCGACTCTAGTTCGCTTAAGAATTTATCAGTAAGGAATTTTTACCCAAAGTTTTTCAAGAATATTTTTATATTTAAGGAGGATTTTAACCTTAAAATTATTTAGGTAGGGAAGGTTATTTGAAAGCTCAAAAAAATCCCTAAAACCTTATTTTCTTAGAACCCAGATAAGTAAAAAGGCCAGTTTTTCAACGTTTTGGTCATTAGTCATATATCATAAAACGTAGTATTTAATTTATTTTATGCAACTTTATTTTAAATTTTGATATTTTAATTGCACATGCATGATTAGACATTGATATAAAATTAAAGAAAAATAAAATTTATAAGTCATGTTGTATGCAAATATAATGCATGAATCTGATGGAATTGACGGAAAGTATGATGAGATGACTAATGAGTTTATGTCATACTTAGTTTTGTGATATAAGTGAATTTTTAACTAATGAAGAATTGAGGCTGATCAAGAAAATTCTAGAAGCAGGCGAGCATACAGAGGAAGACGTTGTCAGGTCAAATGAATGATTTAATTCGCTGTTTAGTTTAAATATCATTTTTAATAAATAAATTTTATTAGAAATTTTATTCATTTGAAGGATACTATGTAATGAGAATTTTCATTTAACTCAATTTAATATTTTGGTTTATAAAAGTGTTGAAGTATGTTTTGTATTTAATATTGTTTTTTAAGAAATTTTCAAATCTATTTTTGTATTTCAATAAAGATATTTTAAATAAAGTTATTTAATGTTTGACTAAAGATAAATTAAATAAATACTTCATTGTAACTATTAGATTTTCTTTTGCTTAATTAATGATTTTGATGATTTTCAAATTTTAATTAGGATTTTTAATAAACTAATTTAACTTAATTTTTCAATAATATGGGAAAAAATTTTAGAGTTTGAAATTTTGGGGGGGAAATGAATTTCAGGGTGTTATAATTTGGTATTATAGCGCTAGGTTTATAAGGTTTTGTAGACTATTTATATGTTCTTTTGAATCTTGAACATTACCTATCAACAAGTACGTATTTCTTTTCAAAAATTCTTTTTATTATGATAAAACTATACTTCATAAAATTTTGTTATATAAAATTTTAGTCTAATTGTCTAGATAATTTCAAAATATACAAAAATAGATTTTAAGAACAATGTAGACTTATGGCCAATCGTAGAAGAAATAGTAATAATCGAGATGATGTTTTAAATTTAATGATAGATATGATCGAGAGACAGTCTAAACAAATCGAGAAACTTATGCAAGCGGTCACTGCCATAGCCTAGGCTCAAGCGTCTAATTTACAAGCTCAAATCTCTAATAGGCCTAGAATCGCAGACCTTGAATATGAAAGATTCTAGAGATTAGATCCTCCAATCTTTGATGGTAACTTGGCTGATATGGCAGCTGCTGAAGATTAGATCAGAACCATTTGAGAGATATTTGAGCATGCTAAGATTGTGCAGACCAAAAAGGTGGCTTGTGCGTTCTCTATGTTTAGAAGGGAAACACATTATTAGTGAGATTCGAAAAAGTAATGCATCTAGACACCACCATATCATGGGAGCAGTTCCAAGATCTATTCTATGAAAAGTATTTTGCTGACACTATGAGGAATGCAAAGATTGATGAATTAAAGGCTTTGAAGCAGACACGAAGTGTAATCGACTATGCTCACAAGTTCGATGAATTGTCCGATTTGCCCTTTACATAGCCTGTAATGAGATGATGAAGGTGAAATGATTTGTTTAGGGGCTGAGGGCAAAGATGTTTAAAGATGTCAACTTTGTCATTTCAAAGGAAACTCTATTTGACGTCGTGGTGGAAAAACATTGAATGCAGAGATAGGAGAACAAAAGATCATTAAAGTTCAAGAGTACATAAGAAAGTTTAGCTATGCAACACAAAGGAATAAAACCCCCCCAACAGCAATGGGTTGGATCTAAGCGACCAATGACCCATGGACCTAGTGATGGAGCCCCTAAGTTTATCAGGAGGCAACCAGTGAATCAGATGGCGATGCTTACTATACCCACATGTCCTACATGCAAGAAGGCTCATACTAGAGAATGTCATGCAAGGGTTTTGACTTGTTTAAGTGCAGTCAACCATGACATTTCATTAGCAATTGCCCTAAGAATGTCAAAGATCAAACCAAGACAGCTACTAGAGTCTTTGCCATGACCAAAGAGGAAGCTCAAGAGAACTCATATGTTGTGACGGGTTCATTTCTAATTTCAAGTATGCCTTCTTACATTTTAATTGATTCGGGAGCAACTCATTCGTTTATATCCCTTTTGCATTCTAAGAAGTTAGAAAAGATAGTCTCTAAAACATAAGTTGGTAGTAGCTAGACCTTCAGGTAATGTAATGTCTGCCGATTTTATTATTTGAAGGTGTAATATTCTTATTGAGGATTAGGAGGTCAAAGCCGACCTGATCATCTTGGTAATGCATGATTACGATGTTATTCTTAGAATGAATTGGCTAACCAAGGATTATGCCACTATTGATTGTCGTTAAAAGATTGTGATATTATTTGGAGAACAACTATTCTTATTCCATAATGACACAAGAGGTTTGAGAATTCCAGTAGTATCAGCTTTGCGAGCTCAAAGATTATTAAGCTCTGGATGCTTGAGATTTCTAGCAAATGTTATATGTATCAAATCCGAGGAAGCTATGACCTTGGATAAAGTGTCAGTAGCTTGCAAATTTTTAGATATCTTTCCAAATGACCTCTCAAATATGCTGCCCGCGAGAGATGTGGAATTCAACATTGATATTCTACCTGGAACAGCGCCAATTGCTAAAGCCCCATATAGAATGATGCCAACTAAATTAAAGGAGTTAAAAGCTCAGCTTGAAGAGTTGCTGGAGAAGGGATTCATTCAACTGAGTTTTTCACCTTAGGGAGCACGGGTACTATTCGTGAAGAAGAATGATAGATCTATGAGGTTATGCATTGACTATCGAGAACTCAACAGAGTTATCATAAAGAACAAGTATCCACTTCCAAGGAATGACAATCTTTTTGAACAATTGAAGAGAGCAGCGATATTCTCAAATATAGATCTCATATTTGACTATCACCAACTAAAGATCAATGAAGAAGATGTTTTCAAGATGGCATTTCAGACTAGATATGGTCATTTTGAGTTTTGAGTAATGTCATTTGAATTAACTAATGCTCCAGCCGCCTTTATGAACTCAATGAATTGGGTATTCAAGGCATTTTTAGATGACTTCATGATGTGTTTATTGACAACATTCTCATATACTCAAAGGGTAAAGAAGAGCATGAGAAGCATTTGAGAATTGTTCTTTCAATATTGAGACGCGAGAAGTTATATGTGAAGTTCTTCAAGTGTGAATTATGGATGGAAAATGTGGATTTTCTTGGTCACATAATTTCAAAGGAGGGAATATTAGTTGATCTAGGAAAGATTGAAGCAGCGAGTAAATGGTCGCAGCCTAAAAATACAGTTGAAGTACGAAGCTTCCTAGGTTTTACGGGCAATTATAGGAGGTTGATAGAAGGATTTTCGAGATTAGTCACCCCACTTATGAGGCTAACCAAGAAGTCTGCCAAGTATTTATGGACTAATGAATGTGAACAATGTTTTTAGGAGTTAAAGAGGAGATTGATTTCAACACCAATACGTACTACACCTATAGGCACGAGAAAATTTTTCGTGTATAGTGATATGTCAAAATCCAAATTGAGATGCATCTAGTGATGCTTCAAGAGGGCAAAGTTGTGGCCTACATCTCTAGACAGTTGAAGGATTATGAAATGGACTACTTCACTCATGATTTGGAACTTGCAATGGTGGTTTATGAGTTTAAAATATGGAGACACTATTTATATGGAGAAAGATATGAAATTTATACCCACCATAAGAGTTTGAAGTACTTTTTGACTCAAAAGGACCTGAATATGAAATAGCAAAAATGGTTGGAGTTGATGAAGGATTATGAATGCGAGATCATCTACCATCCTAGAAAGGCCAACGTGGTAGCTGATGCATTTTGTCACAAGTTTTATCTCTACATCTCATTTCGAGAGGGTTAGCTAAAGAAATGCAGAGGTTCAATTTAAAGATTGTGTCATACTGATTACTTGAGAGATTATCTGCAATGTCGCTTCAACTTAGCTTGCTCTAGTAAATTAAAGACAAGCAATGGGGGAATGCATTCTTAGTTAAGGTAAGAGATCAATTAAAAGCTGGAAAGATGTCTGAATTTTCCATGTCAGAAGATGAAATTATCAAGTATAAAAAGAGATAGTGTATTCTTGATGATGCTGATTTGAATAAAGTTATATTAGTGAAGACACATTCAACCTCATATTCGGTACATCCCAGTGCAACTAAAATATATAGAGATTTGAAGCAATATTATTGGTGGCGTGAGCTGAAATTGGACATAGCCAAATTTGTCGAGAGATATCATACTTGCCAACAAGTCAAAGTGGAGCATCAACAACCTATTGGGACATTGCGGTCATTAATGGTACCTTAATGGAAATGGGAGTGTATAACTATGGATTTTGTGGTGAGATTGTTAAAGACCGTCAAAGGACATGACTTTATTTTGGTTATAGTGGATCGACTAACCAAATCAGTGCATTTTTTTGGTGTAAGGACAACATATACTTTGGATTAGTATGCACAGCTTTACATCCAAAAGATCATTAGATTACACGGTACTCCGATCTCTATGGTGTTGGATCGAGATACTCGTTTCACCTCAAAGTTCTGAAGGAGTACGCAGAAAGCAATGGACACTCAGTTAAATTTCAATATGATTTTTTACCATCAAATGAAAGGGCAATAAGAAAGAATGATTCAAACTCTAAAGGATATGTTGAGAGCTTGTGTTATTGATTTCTAAGGTAATTTGAGTAAAAACCTGCCACTAGTGGAGTTCGCTTATAATAACAATTACCAAACTTCAATTGGGATAACGCCTTATGAAGCATTTTATGGCAGAAAGTGCTTCATCTTTAGTGCATTGAGATGAAGTTGGAGATGGACTACTTGTTGGGCCGGATATTCTGAGGCAGACTACCAAGATTGTAGTAGTAATTCGAAAAAATATTCTTACGGCTCAAAGTAAATAGAAAATCTATGTTGATCAAAGAAGGAGAAATTGAAATTTGCAGTAGGAGATCATGTATTCTTCAAGATTTCTCTTGTAAGAGGTGTGATGAAGTTTGGTAAGAAAGGAAAACTGAGTTTGAGATTTATGGGCCTGTTTGCAATTTCGAAAAGAGTCGGAGAAGTTGCTTACCAGTTAAATCTAACTGAATCACTCAAGCATGTGCACAACGTATTTCACATCTCGATGTTAAAGAATTATGTTCCATATTAATTGCATATTCTATCAATGAGATTCATCGACTTTGTAATCAAACCTGATTTGTCATATGAAGAAAAATCTATTCAAATTTTGGATTCAGAAGAAAGAGAGCTAAGGAAGAAAAAAATTTTGATTGTAAGAGTGTTATGGAGAAGCTGGAATGTTGAAGACGTAACTTGGGAAACAGAAGAGAAAATGAGAAAGATCTACTTAAAACTTTTCAAATAATAATTTAAATTTTGAGGATGAAATTTCTTTTAAGGAGAGGAGATTGTACCATACTAAGATTTATTTTTTAAATTTGAATCAAATTCCCCAAATCAGCAACTAATTCCCAACAATCTTCAGTCTAATATGAATATCTAAACATAAAATCTCTCCAGCTTGATGAAGAATCCAAACTTAACAAAAATTTCACAACTCAACAGCTTCAATCTGTTGAGAGAAATCTGAAACCAACTCGGATTTTTAAGAGGGTTCCGATTGAAAATCCCCTTTATAAATAGAAGGCATCGAGAGGAGGAAAACACACTTTTGAAATTCCAAAACTCCTCTGCCTTGGGTTTCCAACCACCACTCTTTGTTAGACTCGGCCGATCAACCTCTCTGCAGAAGAAGCTCTCCTAGGCCGAAACCCTACATTGCGGCAACAAAGTTTCTCTCTGACCAAACTTCCTTCCAATGCACAAAGCTCCCCTTCCACCAACCACAATCGACGACGAACAACGAGAGGAAGGAGTCCTCTCATCGCGAAGCAGAGAGGAGACACAATGCCATTCTCACGCGAAGAAGGAGAAGACCCGAGAAGAAGAAGAAGGTCTGTTGTTTTTTTTAAAGTTGGAATTGAACCAGACCAAACCAATGACCTGGCCAGAATAGGTCTAGCCAAACTGACTCGAACCAAACCTTGTCCAAATTTGAATCAATTCCTCCCAAACCGTCTAGGTCGACACGATTTCGACTCTTGTTCGCTTAAGAATTTACCAGTAAGGAATTTCTACCCAAATTCTTTCAAGAATATTTTTAGATTTAAGGAGGATTTTAATCCTAAGATTATTTAGACTGGGAAAGTTATTCGAAAGCTTAGAAAAATCCATAAAACCTTATTTTCTTGGAACCACGTAAGTAAAGAAACCTGTTTTTCAATGTTTTAACCATCGACCCTACATCATAAAGCATAGTATTTAATTTATTTTCTGCAACTTTATTCTATTATTTAAATCCTGATATTTTAACGGCACATGCATGATTATACATTGACATAGGATTAAAGAAAAATAAAATTTGTAAGTTATCTTGTATACAAATATGAATGCTTGAATCTGATGGAATTGACGAAAAGTATGATAAGATGACTAATGAAAACCTGTATGCATGGAAAATATGAGATAACTAATAAAAGCTTGAACACATGGTAAGGTTGGAAAATGAGTTCTAACTAGTATGTAACTTTAAGCATGGAAATTTGGTAATGCATAAAATTAATTCATATATGCACTTGTTTTTACTTACTGAGTTTATCTAACCCTTACTTCTGTGATGTAGGTGAATTTTTAACTGATGAAGAATCAGGGCTAATCGAGAATATTCTAGAGGCAGACGAGCATATAGAGGAAGACATTGTCAGGTCAGATGAATAATTTAATTCGTTGTTTAGTTTAAATATCATTTTTAATAAATAAATTTTGTTAGAAATTTTATTCATTTGAAGATATTATGTAATGAGAATTTTCTTTTAACTCTATTTAATATTTCCTTTTATAAAAGCATTGAAGCATGTTTTGTATTAAATATTGTTATTGGAGGAATTTTCAACTCTATTTTCGTATCTCAATGGAGATATTTTAAATGAAGTTATTTAATGTTTGACTAAAGATAAATTAAATAGATAATTCCTAATAAATATTATATTTTCTTCTGCTTAATTAATGATTATGATATTTTCAAGGATTCCCAAATTTTATTTAGGGTTTTAAAAAACTAATTTAACATAATTTTTCAATCAATTTGAAGAAAAATTTTACGATTTGAAATTTTAGGGAAAAAGTGAATTTTGGGATGTTACAGTATCTATGCTTCTGATTGAGTGTTAGCTTTGATATCACTTTGAATATCTCAATCTTCATAAATTAATGTAATATTAGTTTTTTTGAGCTTATGCCACTTTATTCTTGAGTATTACATTAAACGATCTTATACTTGTTTAAAATAAAACTCTAGTTCTAAATCATTGACCTTCACCCTGGCTAAAATGTGAGGTTCAACAATTTACGCGCACTTGAGTATCTTGCTCTCACCATAGTGTTTGTCACGATAATTTAGTAAAGTACTACAATTTTGAGCATTCAAATGAAAAAAAAAATTGTGTTTTGCCTATAAATTAGTCAAATTTATTTGATTTTAGATTTAATATTGTATGATTCAAGAAAATATTTAAAGATGACTAATTTAATTTTAAAAAATTTAATGTGCCTACCTATGCTAAAAGCATAGCTTTTAAAATGTTTTTGTCACTCAAAAGAAACCATCATAATGTAATGTTGGATTTTTGTTTTTGAATGGGTTAGCTAGGTTCATTCACTTGATGAATATTGTGGAATGTGGCCCCTTTTTGAGGAGTTGATCTCCAAAACTAACTTTCATGATTCTTTATGATCACTATAAGGAAAAGTTGGGGGCACTATTTTCCTTTTCAAATAGTCACCCCCACATCAACATCACACATTCCACATGTTTGTGTACATACATACATATATGTACAATTTTTCAATTCATGAATCATTGGTAGGTACACTTGACCACCTTCAAAATTCTTGGTTCCCCTTACTCGTTTCAACATTATAGTTGTTGAAATTTGGAAAGAATTTCTAGTTCTACAGATGAAATTGCACTTAATCAGATAAGTGATTACGTGGCAATATGTCCAGTGAAGGAAAAATTTGTCGCAGACCTAGCTTATACTCGAAGAATTGTAAAATATCACGTCATTTGAAAAAGGTAGAGGAATTCAATTACATAAATAGAGTTTTTTTCTCTAAACAAACAACATGCATTTTAAGGTAAAACTCAAGAATTTATCTGCGTGGGTTTTCATCAAAAAACAGATAATATCCTCGTAGTGGGAGTGAGACTCAACGATTTAAACCCACTTTTGATATTCACAAACTTGCTCATTCTTGTTATCAAGCTACACATAATCGAAAAACTTTATCAAGTGTACTCGGTCCAAGTAGGTGACACACATAATCAAAAAACTTTATCCTCTACTTTTACTTAACATATATTAATTGGTACAATTAACATAAAAATTATAAATAGCTAAACAAAATCATCAATTTAACCAATTAATGAGGTTTATTGTATCATTTAATGACAGGAACAGTAGCATTTCTGGTCCCACTTCAAAGTTTGTAACTGGTTGCAATACTGGAGTTTCAAGCTTCATGATTGACATACCAACCCAAATCTAGTTCAACAGTTGATATCTCAACTATAACACATCTCAAGTAAGTTAGTGTATTAAAAGATTGATCAAATAACAAAAGAATAACATATACGCAATCTATTCATCTATGTATTTCATAATCTACACAATATATATTGTATTTTATGCTTAGAAAGTCAAATTGATAGTGAGGATCATGATGAAAATGTCACAAGTTTATAATATTTTGTTGATTGGTACATGTCTTGCTTATCCTTGTATCTTTAGGCATTGACTTTCATCTATTATTAAACTTTTGTGACATGTTTCTAACACTTCAAGTAATTTCAAGGTCAAAAGTCTCCAAATTTTCTCACGACTCAAACATCAACTAAAAATACGTCCTATGATAGCCAAACTCAAACAGATGGAGAAAATACACGTTATAAATTGAGTAATACTATATTTTTTCTCAAATTTTACCTTTTAATTCTTATTTTTTAATATATCAATCGTTTATTGTTGAAATAATATGATATAACATAAATAATTAAAATAAGTTATTAATTAGTGATGTCTCCTAACTTTCAATAAATTCAATCATTGAAGGAGGAGAGAGATGCTAAATAATTGAAATCAAGCCACTAAATACACTAATAAG
This sequence comes from Begonia loranthoides, assembly GCA_022433065.1. Taxonomy (NCBI): domain Eukaryota; kingdom Viridiplantae; phylum Streptophyta; class Magnoliopsida; order Cucurbitales; family Begoniaceae; genus Begonia; species Begonia loranthoides. The sequence continues at coordinate 15,850,153 of CM039476.1, read as the reverse complement.
GCCAAGACAGCAGGTATTAGAGCCTAATAGGGTTCATAATTAATGGCTAATATTCAAAGTAGACAACCTAAATTTGAGGTGGGTGGACCCCACAAAAACAATATCTATTTATTTATTTAAATATAAACCTAATTTTTGTTTTGTTTTCTTTCTTTATTTAATTTTTTTTATTCCCTTTGATTAATTGTTAATCACAATGCAAAATTGACATTCTATGGTGATTAATGTGATTAATTAGATTAATTAATGTAAGTTGGTTCCTTAAAATGTTAATAGAACTTCCAATTGGTACATAGTAGCACAATCCTCACTCAAATGATGACTTAAATAATGTGCTTGCAATGTAAGATGTCGCGATATTTCTACTTAGATCTTGAATTACGTTTTTATAAATTTGTTATCTAAATTTGAGATTGATTCGAGATAGCAAATGTTCTTTTTTTTTTAAATCAAAAACAAAATTATACATTTTTGTAACGTCTCTGGTCTTCTCAGTACAATATTGTTCTCTTTGCGCCAAACTCTGCACAGTTTTGTTCTTGGGGTTAACCCAAAACGCATTGTATTATGTGAGAAGAGCCTTACTGATAAACTATGTATTTTTTACTCTTCCAAACAATGTAGAATTATGCACATTCACTGGTATGAGTCGGACCCACACTTTGACTATCTTTGTCTTCACATGGGCTGCCACAATTGTTTTATAAAATATTATGAAACATCATTAAATATAATCAATTTATGAATTCTATGACCAAATATATGGTTAGTACACATCAAATATTACATTTTTTTTTATCAATTTTAATTATTTTTTTTTGTCATTGTGTCTATAAGGGAGTCTAACTTGGATGAGAGAAGCATTTAATGTTGTAATTTTAAATTTTTCTATATATATGAGTTAATGTTTTCTCTAATTGTTACAGTTTTACTTTGATTTAGTTCGAAAAATCTATTATGCGACATAATTAGAGAACAAAATAATAGATATTCTCGAGGGTCTGCTGTGGAAACAGAAGAATCAAGCAGATGATCCTAATACGCCCTAATGCAATAGGTCTCAAGATACGACTTCCGTTTATTTCGTATTTATATCGAGTATTCTAGATTTTCATTATAGTGTTGCTTAGATTTTTTATTTTTTATTTTTTTCGTAAATTTCTCTTCTTCTCTATGATTTTTGTTTCAAATTTTGTTGTTCTTCCTCCTCCTTTTTCAATCTACATAATATTCAAAGTAAGTCGACCCATCTTTTTACCCTAATATTCATTGTAATTGATAGATTAGTTTTAGCCCCACTAGACTTCAAATTTAATATGTGAACATTTAATTTTGTTCCCTCGAATCAACATATACGAGGTCTTATAAAATAAACATTTAATTACCCTTTCTCTTAATTAATGTACTTAAATGTAGTTTTTTTTTCACTCAAATTTTACATATTTTATTTTTATAATTTTATGATTTAGTCTTTAATTTTATAGAAAAAAAAAAGAAAAGATAAAATAAAAATAAGCATTAATAATAATAATAACAACAACAACAACACCACAAAAGCATAATTACCATAAAAGCTTTATCAACCCTAATCATATTTCAAAAAACCCTAATTACAACAAGAATACGATGAGAGTTATAAACTATACAATTTCATGCTTGTAAATAAAAATAAATACTATATAATATATATATATATATATATTGGAGGTTAGACATTAAAAGTGGGTGTTATTGGTGGTTGGTTCTGTTCCTTCTTAATTGCTTTATCTTCAAACTGTACCATCCTACCACAAAAAATAAATAATAATTATATAATTATTTCAAAAATAAATAAAAACATTTTAATTATTTTAAAAATAAATAAAATTTATTTAATTATTTTTAAAATATATAAAAATTATGTAACTATTTTAAAATATATGAAAATTATTTAATCATTTCAAAAATAAATAAAATATTTCTTGAAAGAGACAAGGAAAATTAAATAAATTGAAAAGAAGGAAGGGACCCCTGGCCTCTTCATGACCATCTACTTTATTTGTTTTTCTCTTTAATTAAATTTAATATTATTTTTAAGCTTTGGTGGAAGGAGACGTTTCCTCGTCTCTCATCACTTCAATATCTTCTTTCTAACTTTTTAGATTAAACTAATTATTATAATTGCTTTAATTATTACCACTTTAATTTCATCACATTTTTTTTACAAATTTTATTAAATTTATTTATTATTTTTTCTACCCTTTCTTATGTGGGGGATGCTTGTTGATAAGAAAGGGTCTAAATCAGAAGAATCCCTTTAAGTTTCATGCACATAATAGTTGCTATTTCATGTTTATTAAATAAAAAAAATTATAAAATTCGTTTTTCGAAAAAATATAAATCCAAGAATGTGGCAGATCGCTCTGTGAAGGCCATGATGACTCATGTGAGAATCCGACCCGTATCAGTGGGGGTGCATAATCACACATCACTTGAGAGAGTGAAAAATACATGGTTTATAAGCAGAATTTATCTCCCTACTTAGTACAACATATTTTAGACTAAACTCAAGAATAAAATAATGGGAAGACTGGAGGACCTTATAAAGAATGTATTTTTGGAAAGCTTTAAGAGATTCCATTAAAAGAATTTATTAGAGGTCATTTTTTGTTTGAAAAGTAATTGTTTTTTCTTGATATTTAATTATATATTAAGTGTTTTAAATGTAGAAAATGAAAGGAAATTAGGAGATAATTCTTTAATAAATTATTTTCAAAAAAGAAATAATGAGTGAATCAATTCTATTACTTTAAAACAAAGAATAATTAGTAATAACAACAAATGATTTTTAAAAAAAATAATTTTTAGAATTTGTTTTTGGATTAAATTAATGACAATTTTTAAGTCTTAAAATGGTAGGGGAGAGGAAGAACAGGTGAATTAATTTAGCAAATTGTGGTTGAATTAGGAGATGTAAGATGGAGAAATTAGTAATATATGTATGGATAATATGGTGAATAAAGATGGGTATCTTTTTCTTTTAGACTTTTCAATCTCTCTCTTCTTTCTCTCTCTTCTGTGTTTTCTTTACTCATTTTTCGTTTTCAATGGGTGCGAGAGTTGCAGAGATTTGAGTCTGACAGTGGGCTTCCCTTTCCTTCTCTCTATCTTTTATAGCTACTGATTGAAGAGACTGTCAAAGCTTAGATCATACAGGTGGGTCTTGTTTATGTTCTTCCATGGATGATGATGATGGATCCCTTCATCTCTCTCCTCCTTTCTCTCTCTAACTTACTCTGAGTTTTTAGTGTCGTTGTTATTCAAATTCTTCCTTCTTCTCCATTTCAGATGATTATCAACCACGTGCAAACTCAGATTTCAATCCCACCATCAGGTACTAAGACTCTCAATTAAGTATTACTTTCTCTCTCTACTGTGTCTCTCTTTCTCTCTCCTCTGCTATCACTTTCTTCTTCCCCCCTCTGCTTTCCCTTAATATAAAAAGCTGCGCCATTAAAGAAAGGTTTTTCTGATATCTAGGGAGTGAGAGAGTGATGGGGAAATTTCCGTTGTTTTAAAATTCAAAAGTTTTTGTCTTTCCTCTTCGTTTTGATCAATAGTTTCTGACTCAAAGAACTGAGAATCTCTATCAATCCCGACGCAGACATCATGAGTTGATAGAGACCGTAAAAAAAGTTTGGATCTGATCATTTACGTACTGACGTGAAGTTGCTGATTTTTCTAGAATTACGATGATTGATTATGGGGGTTTTTCTTTTTCAGTGAAGTGAATTCCGGCGACCTATTTTTCTCCGTAGCACAATCAATGGCGACGTACTTTCAGGTTAATCCAGATATTCAAGCTTCTGATGGATTACAGACGCTCGTACTTATGAATCCCGGCTACGTACAGTTCTCCGATGCCCTTCCACCGCCTTCGACCAACCTTTTATTCCTCAATTCCCTGGCCGGCAATTCTCTAGCTTCTCAGAATCTCCACCACGCGCCGCCATCTCATTCCCCGCATTTCTCAGGCATGCCTTTGCCGGTTTCCCTTCCCCCGGGCTCACAGGACCCTAATTCTCATCCGCCGCATCCCCACCATATCTCCGCGATGAATGGATTTATCCCCGGAGCTAAATTCAATCATTGGAATCCGATCAATTCCTCCTCCGACGCGCGTGAATCCCAACGCGCTAACCAAGGGCTTTCCCTCAGCCTCTCCTCTCAGCAGCCTGGTTTTGGGTTACTCCGAGCCGAACGAGATGCATCATCTCCAACTCAGCTCGCAGGCGAGGAGATTCGAGTCTCCGGCGGATCATCCTCTATTTCCGGTAACACCAACGGCGGCGTTTCAGGTTTACACGGTGTGTTGCTTTGCTCAAAGTACTTGAAAGCGGCTCAGGAACTTCTCGACGAGGTCGTAAACGTCAGCACCGACGGAATCAGGAACGAGCCAACTAAAAAACCCACCGGGACAAAGATCACCGACGAGTCCTCCGGGACGGCAACCGAAGACGCCTCCGTCAGAATCGACCCAGCCGGGAAGGAAAGTTCAGAGCTCACGACGGCTGAAAGACAGGAAATTCAGATGAAGAAAGCTAAACTCATAACCATGCTTGATGAGGTACAGTAAATTTAGTCAGCCATTATCAATTATGTTTCATTTTGTCCCAGAATTATCAATCGAACGACAGATTTTGTCAGAAATTAGTGGTTTGGACATTTATCGACGAGGATTCGACAAAAATCTTCCACTAAAACTTCAAATTCAAGCATATGATTCAAGAATTCTCATTATATTTGGATTTTGTTTTTGATTTTGATGAAGGTGGAGCAAAGATACCGACAATATCATCATCAGATGCAGATCGTAATATCATCATTCGAACAATCGACTGGAATTGGGTCGGCAAGAACGTACACTTCCCTCGCCCTCGAGACGATTTCGAAGCAATTCCGGTGCTTGAAAGACACGATTTCCGGCCAAATCAAGGTGGCAAACAAGAGTTTAGGGGAAGAAGATTGGGAGGGTGGTAAAATTGGAAGTTCAAGGCTGAAATTTGTGGATCATCAGCTTAGACAGCAGAGAGCTCTTCAGCAATTGGGAATGATCCAGCAAAATGCTTGGAGACCCCAAAGAGGTCTTCCCGAACGCTCTGTTTCGGTGCTTCGCGCTTGGCTTTTCGAACACTTTCTCCATCCGTAAGTTCTCTTCGAAATTTCGATCAAACCCTTTCGATTTCGGGTTCGAAAAGTTGAAATTTTTTGCTCAATTTGTTTGAAAATGGTTGTTTTTTTCAGTTATCCTAAGGATTCGGATAAGCAAATGTTGGCCAAGCAAACCGGGCTTACGAGGAGCCAGGTCGGTGTTTATTGTTTCTAACCGAACGTTTTTCATCCAAATTTTTGATCGAAAGTGATGATAATTGATCGAAATTACTGTCAATTCGAGCATTTTTTAGTGTTTTGAAGATAACGTTATATATGATCGTTCGATTGAACTATGAATTATCTTTTTTGTTTCGGTTTTTACATAAATTTGACGATTGGATGGACAAAAATGCAGGTTTCGAATTGGTTTATAAACGCTCGAGTTCGGCTGTGGAAGCCGATGGTGGAAGAAATGTACAAGGAGGAAACCAAGGACCAAGAACAGAATGGCTCTGCAGATAACATGAGCATGATCAATGAAAGTTCTCCTCCCAACTCCATTTCTCCAAGAGAACAAGCGCCTCCAATAAAAAATCCAGAGGGTCATTCGACAAAGACGGCCTCTAAATCCGCCATCAGAGGAAATATTCAAAACTCGTCTGGATCGAGGCTTCTCGGATCGTCAAAGCTCGAAGATATCACACATGGATCAAGTCCGAAAAAACAAAGACACTCGGAAATGGCAATGCATTCTTCACCGAATGTAATCTCGTCCATTAACATCGACGGGAAGCAAGCTCAATCAAACCCGACGAACATTTCAATGAAAGTAGGCAATGAGAAGCAAAGCCGAGACGAATACTCATTCGTGATGAACCAAGCCAATTTCGCAGGCGGATTCGGAGAATACCCGATCGGACGAATCGACCGATACGATAACGAGCAATTCCCGCCTCGTTTTTCCACCAATGGTGTCTCGTTAACGCTCGGGCTCCCCCACCATAACTTTCTTCCCAACCAATCGATCCACGTTGGAAGACGGATTGAAATTGGCGAACCAAACGAGTTTTCCGGGATGAATTCTTCGACTCCTCATTCTGCCACGACTTTTGATAACATTGATATTCAGAACAGAAAGCAATTTGTTGCACAATTGTTGCCGGATTTCGTGGTCTGACAGATCGGATCGGACCGGATCATGGCAAACTCCGATAAAAAAGTGGAAGGTGAGAAGAACTATATATATATGATTATATTGTAGTGTAAGGAAAAATAAATAAATGGGTATAGATTTATACTTTGCATAGAACAAATTTTATACCTCAAAACACTTTTTTAGGATTGCTTAGAATTGTGGATGTGATTGAGGAATGTATATTAGTTTTTGTAAGATGGTTGATGTGGTAAAAGCTAGTTATTTTGGGCTTGTATTGCATATTTTTAGAAGGTTATGGTTTTGAAATGGAGAATAAATGGGTAATTCTTGTTTGGTTGCTGAGAATCTCAAGGAAAATCTAAGAAAATCAAACTTTGGTTGCTGAGAATCTCAAGGAAAATATAAGAAAATCAAACTTCATTCATATTGTAATCATAGTTTGATAGCCACTTTCATTTGTTTTCTTTGCAGAATCAGTTGTTTAGCGAAGAACATTTCGATTGCGTTTTTAATTTTGATTGTATCAACGCATACTAATTGTTTTTTATCTGGGTTGCTAACTGAATGGCAAAGTACTTCGACTTTTAAGTGCGGCTAACATTTTTGTACATTTGTTTGAAGTAACAGATTTGTCCATACTATCGATAGAGTTTGCTAGGCCATGATTGATCCTCGTTCTAAATGTGTTTAACCAAATGGTCATGTCTTGATTGAACTTATGACGATGTGTTTTATTTTGTTATCTCGGAAAGCTTAATCAAAGCTTAAAAAAAATTGGTTTTAGGTTAATTTGTAGAGTTTTCAATTCTCCTAATACAATATTGTCTCTTTTGGACTGAAGTTCGCACGGTTTTTTCTTTAGAATTAGCCCAAAATACGTTATACTAGATAGAGAGTAGAACTCTATTTGTAAATAATTCATTTCTCACTCTCCCAAGTGATGTGGGATTGTGCACCCCCACTGATATGGACTGAACCCTCACAATCAACAGAATCTTGGATCGTCATTGCCTTGGGAGCCCGACATCCTCGCCGGCCACATTTCTAATTGGGATTTGGCTCTCATACCATTTGTAGAGTCCTAAGTCCACCTAGTACAATATTGTCCACTTTTGATCAAATCTCTCACGGTTTTGTTCTTGGGGTTAGCCCAAAATGCGTTGTACTAGGTAAGAAGAAGAACTTACTTATAAATCATTCTTTTTTCACTCTCTTAATCGATGTGGGATTGTGCACCCCCATTGGTATGGGCTGAACACTCACAATCAATAAAATTTTGGGTCATGTCTGTTTAACGCTCTAAAGCGTTAAAACTTTTTTTCTTGTTTTTTTTAAATACATCATACATAAAAATCATATACAGCGGAAGTCTTTAAAATAAATCTCTTTTAAATTCAACTTAGCAAAAATCCATTATAAAATAAATATAAATATTTATTTATAAAATCTAACTAATAAAAACATAATAAATATAAAGTTTTTCCTTTTCTTATGTTTTCTTCAAATCTTCACCCACAGGTCAACTTCGCTTTAACAACGCTTTGACTTCACCCATGAGAATTTCTTTTCAACTGCATTATCCATTAATTCTATCATCAACATGTTCCTTAGTGAATTCATCAATATCTACATCACAAAGTTCAAACTATGAGTCTAACGCTCAGTAAGAGATATATAACATAAAACATGATTATGCAATACAGTTTCGTAAAAATATGTCTTTTTCGTTCTTTCTTTCTTTTCTATTTATTTTAGCTATCTTGCAACCTTTATCGAGATTCTTAAAAGAAGAGTAGGCACGACTATGGGAAACACACCACTGAGTTTAGTGAACTTCGGTAAGACAGTCCCCTTTACTGGGACCTCCGTTAGTGGTGTGCACTCAATGCACAACCACTTGATGAACTTCGACCAAGCCTCGATCTAACCGGGATAACGAGCTTATCCCCTATAGGACCAACCTTTGGGACAACCTTTCCTCAATCCTTCATGTCTTAAATTCTGTTTCTGTCTTTCTTACATGGAAAACTTGTGCATGTAAACCGTTTTCATTCTTCTCTTGAAAAACATGATGCAAGTCACATACATGACACATGATAGTAAACTACCACACTTGAACATAATAGTAAACATGTTCTCAACAGTATCAATAGAAACAGTCAAATCATCATCGCATATTTTAAACAAAAATCATATTAACATGGAAGCAGTCAAGTCATCATTACGTATCTCAAACAAAGGATCATGAAAACAATCAAGTCATAGTCACAAGGAACCATATTAACAGTTATTAAAACACACTCTTGATCACACATTCATAGGTAATATAGAAAGAACAATTATCCTAACATAAAATACCATAGCATCTTTGTGATGTAGGCCAAAGGTCAAACACATACAATGTCACTTGCCTGGAAATCTTAATAGACGTGTCACTATTCACTTTCTTCAACACATATGTTTTGTTAAAACAAATAAGAGCAGATTAACTAAAACAATAACTTGAACAGTATGCGGCTTGAGAAACAATATTGAACTTCACAATGGCAACCTACCTTCAAAAACTAGGAGAAGACAAATCATCTGAGAGTTAGAGAGAAACTCCAACGCCTTGTGTGGCATCCCGCCCTGTGAAGGCCAGGAAAGGCCCAGGTGTGGGTCCGGCCCATATCAGGGGGGCACAATCCCACTCGCTTGGGAGAGTAGAAAATGCATGGTATATAAGCATGAATCCCCTTCCTACCTAGTACAATGCGTTTTGTGCTAACCCCAAGAACAAAACCGTGCGGGCTTCAGCCTAAAGCGGACAATATTGTACTGGGAGCACCGAGGGACGTTACACCTTGGGAGTTCTTAGATATTAAGAGTATCGACTCAACACTCTTATTTCCTAAATTTTCATAATTAAGTTATTAAAGTATTAATTAAATTTTTTTCTTTAATTCTACCTCATAAATTGTTAACCCAACAATTTAAATTTTACCTTAACTATGAATATTCTTTACTAATTCTCTTATATTTGTTTTTCTTATTCCTATTTTATTTTATTACCTATAAAATAAAATTATTTACTTAATATTTCCTAATTTCTTATTTTATTTTATTACCTATAAAATAAAATTATTTATTTAATATTTCTTAATTACTTAATAATTATTTATTTTATTTTATTATCAATAAAATAAAATTTAATCTTTCATAATTCCAATAATTCTAATAATTTTCCTATTTTAATTCTTTCATTAAAATTCTCCAATTATAATAATTAATTTATTAATTCTAAATTTTCATAGTACTTAATTAAACTATTTATGAAAATTCTGGGTATTATACCCTACCTTCACATGATGGGCTACCAAATAATTCATTGTTTTGAAATAAGCAAGAGTCTAATCTCAAGCTTAAGCTCAAAAATTATTGAAACGGCAAGAACTTGATCATAAACACTGTAGACAATATTTGTTTGTACTCAATTCAAACCTTTTTGATGCAATAAAGGGGTTTTAAAAAGCTTGGGTAATGGGCTGGACCTAAATATGGTTTTATTTATAATATCACAAAATGCAATATTCCAACGCTTTCTATTTAAACACTTAGTTTGTTTTTTGGTAAGAGGTAAGTGTTATTCGATCTCTTATCGATTTTTTCTTGCTATGCGCAAAAAACCATTGATGAAACTGTGAAGCTATCGAAATATTGTCAGTTTTGGGTCAAAACTTACGCATATTGTTTTTTTATCTTATCTCTAAATGAGTCTTGTTAGTAATAAGAAGTGTTCTACTTATGTATTGATTTCGACCATATTTTACAAGTGATGTTGGATTTTACAACTTTTCTCGTATTGATTAGGCTTGAAGCCGTATTGACTTTTATAGGATTAGTTGCTATAATCTTACCCAATTAGGGGTCTAACGTTTTTATCGACTACATTTTCGATTAGGTTTTAACTTTGATACTATTTGTGAAGCCCCATATCCGTCAACAACATATTGTCTGCTTTTGGTTGACTCATGTTATTTATGTTGAGAAAAAGAACTCAAAAATAGACAGCAGAATAAAATACATTTTTCTCTCTTTGTGCAATCAATAGGTAAAACAAACCAACAAAAAATAACGAGATCAGCAAGACCAATTTTTAACATGGAAAACCTTCAAAAGTGTGAAAGTAAAAAACTACGGGACTCGTATGCCACTTAATCGAACCTTCCACTATAACAGAAATAATGGTTACACCAAAATTCTCTCTAGCTCAACAAACTAGAGACATACAACATTCATCAAGATTGAATACTAATCTTGGAAGATAACCAAATGTAAGAGAGGATAAACATAGGGTTACCAAACTGCAGTCCCATTTTTACCCCAACAGACTGCCTTAGAAAACTCAAACAACAATCTTCACCGTTCAGAATATACCCCTTGATGTCGCGAAGCTACAGTTCAAATTTCACAACGTTCCAACGGTAGAAACTCGATAAAACATAATTCTCATCTGAGTACTTTTGAAAATCCAAAAATCTTTTTTCTTCTATTTTTTCTCTCTTTTATTTGTTATCACTCTCTAGGGTTTCATAAGCCACAAAATTTTATTTTATACTTTGCCCAAAAAATATGGGCCGAGCCCAACAATTTTTTCTTGAGTCTTATTTCAAAACATGTGTTGTTAGTCTAAGGAGAAACTCTACTTTTATCAAGCAAAATGAGATTATGCAACTCTTCTGGTATTGGTAAGGCCAATAGTCATTCTCGTCGTCACATGACTGCCAGATAACACCCATCCAGGAGAGTTGTTTCAATGAAGTTTTCCTTCTAAGGTGGTGTTTTTTGCCGCGATCGGAGTTAACAAAACGAGAAATCAAGTAGAATTTTGCGACGGCGAATTACTTCAGGTTCGATGAAAGTTGACTAGGAACACAATGAACATCTTCAATCAATTGCTCAACTTGTTGAAAGAATAAAACAAGTCTTAGGATGATTATTCCTTGACAGGCTACCCAAAAAGTCAAACTCTGCAGCCTACATGCAGGGAGGGATTACCATCAAACTCCGTCGGAGATGAATTTTTAAAGCATTCAAAGTCACCCTTTTAATGAGATCCACGTTTACCTCTTCCGATCACTGTCAGCTGCCGGGAAGGGCTGACTTTTTGAAGAAATTCCAGAAAACAAAAACTCTGTTTGATTATTTTAAATAATCGAAGAAGAGTGGAGTGACAGTTGACCAGATAAGGGATAACTCGTATGGAGGGCCAGGCATGAAGGACAGACAGAGACGCGTCTCATTGAATTATACAACTCACCTTGAGCAAATCTTGGACAGCTTTGTCCAACACTGATTACCCACGTTTTGTTGGCTATATTTTTCCAAATAATTGGGGGATATGCACATATAATAACAGCCCATTGAGATAGAACCTAACCCATTGGCACCCATCACAGCTAAGAATTGTTAGATTAAGTGGTGGATGTATTGCAACTAGCTCCAAATTAATGTTGGAAACCCACTATAGCAAGCAAAGTATAATGGGCGTGTGACAATCGTCTTGGGAGGACGGCTCAAGGTCAAGTAATTATGATGGTTCAGTGCATTTCAGGGCAGTTGTACGATTTTACATCGCTAGAAAAATGTTTAAGTGGTTCTTAACTAGACATCTTCTCTCAATTTAGTACCACAAGTTTTGAGATAAACGTAAAAATAAAATTGTTCGAACTTCTATTCAAAGCGGACAATATTGTACCAAGGAGAGCGAGGATCCACGAGGTGAATTTCATTGACAAAATAAGCATATTTTGTGATGACCCATTTTTTGTGAGGGCTTGTTGAGGCTCAAAACCAAATGACAAAATCGTTATTTCACATTGAATTGTTGTGGTCCCAAGATACGCTACATAAGTAACATTTTATTTCCAACTAATACAATGTATTTTGAGATAAAACTCACTACCAAAGCTGTATACCTCAACCCAAAGCAGACAATATTTTACTAATAAGTCGAAGTCAAGATGTTATATATATTTGAATAAGGAGTTAACCTAAAACACATTTACACATGTTGGAGATTCATACCCATAACCTCTTGCTTTTTTCTTTGAAAAACTAGATCTTTTGCAGCCCAATTTGTGCAAGTAAGGACAAACTACTGAGATTCTGTTAACAGTAAAATCTCAACTCATACTAAAAGAGGTACATAATTTCACATTGTTTAAGAGAAGTGAAACACTTCAGAGAAGTTCTTCTCTTAACCTATTACAGCATATTAAACTGTGTGGGATTCGACTGAAAGTAAACAATATAGTCCTACTGAGATCAAAAGACCCCACAAGAGTAAAAAGAATTATCTTGAGTCAAAATATAGTCTTTTCTATGAAACTTCCTAAAATTTGCATTTCATATACCTAGATTAATTTTTTTTTTAAATCATAAAATTTATATTTCCTCTCTCTCTCTCTCTATATATATATATATATATAGTTGTAAATAGAATAATAACTTCAAATCCACGTGCGACAAAACAATTCTTCCCCCATAACATTCCACTCTCGTAAGTAACTTCTCTTTTCCTACCCAACTTTTTTCTTGTCTTCTTTTTCTCTATAATAAAGTTCTAGGTTGAAAATATTGAAAAAACGTGTAAATACAGTGATAAAATAGTTTATTCTTGGATAAAATGCACGTGTCAAGTGCATGTGTAGAATCTTCAGTCCTCTTAGTACAATATTATCAATTTTATGCCAAAATTTGTACTGTTTTATTTTTTTGAATTAGCTCAAAACGTGTTGTACTAAGTAAGAAAGAGAACTTTACTTATAAACCATCACTTTTCACTCTCCCAAGCGATATGAGATTATGTACCCCTATTGATATTGATCGGAACCAACAAAACCATGGATCATTTTTATCTTTACAGAGCAGACTACCACAACATATTACTTTTTTTATTTTATCATAGAGGGTCACTTATTGTGTCACCAAATTAAAGTGTGTTGCACTAACTTCACCCTTTTAAAAAAGTGTAATTATTGAACTTGGTAATTCACTGTTTTTGGGGCTGCTAGGGAATTTGTGTTATGTACGATTGAATTAAAGATAAGGTTTGATATTATAATGGTTGAAATATAAAATATCTAGAAAGCACGTAATGCATTACGACATAACAATGTGGCCTACTTTGTTCTATCTTCTTCTAGGATGTGACCACTAGATCAAGTTGATCCAAGCCTCCTTTTAATTTTTTCACTAGTTTTGATTCACGTGACAAGATATTTCTTTGACTAACATAACCTAATAATATATTATCTAATTTATTAAATTTAATTTCAATTGTTAAAAAATAAGTAACTATTGTAGTATAATTACAACATCCAAATTCTCATAATATTGTCCACTTTGCACCTAGCTCTGCACAATTTTATTATTTTATTTGTAGAGTCTCCAGTCCTCTTAATATAATATTGTCCGTTTTAGGGCAAATTCTGCACAGTTTTGTTCTTGGGGTTAACCCAAAACGCGTTGTACTATATAGAGAAGAGAACTCTACTTATAAATCGTTCATTCTTCTAAGCAATGTGGGATTATGCACCCTCACTGATATGAGTTGGACCCTCACAATCAATAACATCTTAAGTCGTTTTTGTAGTAGTTGTAGATGAGATTCTATTTATGAACTATTGTTCTTTGTCTCTTCAATGTGAGCTTGCACAATTGTACTTGTTTTTGGTCTCTTGGATTATATGTCACAAATTCAAAAGGAGACCTATTATCTATCAACATCATATTAAGGTTAACAAAAGGCCCAAAAATAAATTTAGGGCAACTTGTTATTGTTCATTCTCATATCACTTAAACTATTGCATGGTTGTATTATATCGCTCGATAAAATAAAATACTAAATAATTAGTCGTCTCTCTCTTTCCTCAGTTTGATATCGTTGGTCATTTGATTAACATGTTGTGTAACCTATGTTTGAATACTTTATTCTGTGTCCAATGGTCACATCATTTGTCACACAATAATCTGTCCGCTCCGAGCTTTTCTTGTATTTATAAACTATAAGTAATAACCAAAAAAATAAAATAAAATCTTGCATAAACTATATTATGTCAAAATGGATCAAGTTACAACCAAAACTAAGGCATGCAGTTAATGCAAGGAGGTCATCTTGTTAGTGATCGAACTATAACTGAAAATGAAAAAAATGACATGGAATATCAGATTTATATGGAAAACCTCTTTCGAAAAAAATCATGGGCAGAGTAATAAGTCTACAATGAAGATCAAAATACAATTGCAAGTTACTCTAGCTTACAATAATTTATAGAGAAAACAAAACCCTAAATAAAATCTACAATACCGGTCCACCGACCCGACCCAATAGAACTCTGGTCACACTAAAATCTAACACATTCATTTTCTCTGGAAGGAGATATCTACGAGAGAGAATAACATAGATACATGTTATATATGTACCTTATTATATACATGGTCTCGAAATTATATTATAATTTGTCAATTCGGTTCGACCAATTTTTGAAAAAAAAAAGATTTGAAAACCAAACCGAAAACTTTGGTTTTGCTCGATTCGGTTTCAAAATCAGTTTTTTACAAATTAAAACTGAACCGAGCTAGACTTAAATCGTCGATTATGTTTGATTTACCTCGTTCGACTCAAACTGTTCCCTTCCTAGCCGCTAGTGCATGCTTAGGTTGCATTTCTACTAGTTAAATGAATTAGTAACTAAATTAAGTGAATTAATTAGATTTAATGAAATAATGACTTTGACCCATATTAATTTGACCTAGAGATTATAAATATGGTAAAATGTAAAATAAACTTTAAATTTGGGGAGTTTGTTCAACTTAAACCCTTAATTTTTTTTTATTATTGTGTATAACAATTTCATATCTACAACGATTAAAACTTACAAAATAAAATATATTTCTTAGATATAATTACAGTGAGTAATAATTTATATTATTCGAGGATTTTCATCCCTAAATATTTTTATAAATAATTTTTTAGGTTTTCAATTAAAGTTTATAAATATATATTGAATAAGGTTATGTTTACCTTTTAATTTTTATTTTTTGACGGGTATTTATTAATTAATATCATTGACAATATATATTATTAATAATTAAAATAAAAAATATGTATTGAATAAGATTATGTTTATCTTTTAATTTTTATTTTTTGACGGGTATTTATTAATTAATATCATCGACATTATATATTATTAATAATTAAAATAAATTATTAATTATAATAATTAATAAATAAAAGAAAGATAAATGTTGGGGGGGGTGATGAGAACCGCAAGCTGGTGCCTGCTTAAGTTGAATTCCCGCATGCCAAAAATACACGCCTTTTCAACTGCTCTGACTTTCTCTCTCTAGAAACTCTTTCTCTCTCTTCTGAACATTCCGCGTTTGACTTTCTCAGATTGAAGAAACACTCTTTGGGGGGATGATATAAAGCCACACCCTTTCTCCTCCCTCGAACTCAATTCAAATCGTTTCACAATCTAAACCAACAACCCACCTCAGAATCTGAATCTTCTCTCTCTTACTTTCCTGGGGTTTCTCGCCGGCCAAACACTTGAGAAGTTTGAAAGATGGCTGACGTCGATGTTCCTCCGTACTTTCTCTGCCCGATTTCTCTTGAAATTATGAAAGATCCGGTCACTGTTTCGTCGGGGATAACCTACGATCGTCAAAGCATAGAGAAATGGTTGTATTCAAACAATAACCATTCTTGTCCGGTCACGAAACAGCTCCTCGGCGGCTCTGATCTGACTCCTAACCATACTCTCCGGCGACTTATGCAGGCGTGGTGCACCGTTAACGCCTCCAACGGCGTCGAGAGGATTCCGACGCCTAAACCTCCTATTACCAAGACACAGATTATCAAGATTCTCAACGATGGGAAATCACCACTCTCTCAGCTTAAATGTCTCAAGAATCTCCGATCCATCGCAGCTGAGAGCGAGACGAACAAACGTTGCATGGAATCCGCCGGCGCCGTAGAGTTCTTAGCATCGATAGTAACGTCCTCCGTTTCTGACTCACCGTCAGAAGATTCCGGCGATGTTTTTGATCGCACACGAGCGTGTGACGAGGCTTTGAGTATTCTACATAATCTTCAAATCTTCGAAGCAGGAATGAAAGCTCTCGTCGGAAAAAATGGAGAATTCGTCGAAACCCTAGTCAAAGTAATGCACCTAGGAAGCTACGATTCAAGAGCCTATGCAACTATGTTACTGAAATCATTACTGGAACTCGCCGATCCGATAAGCCTAACCAATCTTAGAGTCGAGCTCTTCGTTGAAGTAATTCAAGTTCTCAAAGATCAAATCTCCCACCAGTCTTCCATCTCTGCACTGCAAATGCTGATAAACCTCCTCCCGTGGGGGAGAAATCGGGTAAAAGCCGTCGAGGCCGGTGGCGTAGCAGTTCTGATCGAGCTTCTTCTCAGCTCCACAGAACGCCGGCCATGTGAGATGGCGCTCACGGCCTTAGACTTGCTATGTGGGTGCGCCGAAGGGCGGGCGGAGTTGCTCCGCCACGGAGCGGGGATGGTGGTGGTGTCAAAGAAGATTCTTAGAGTTACTCAGGTGGGAAACGAGAAAGCCGTCCGAATTTTGAATTCGATAGCGAAATACTCGGCAACTCCGGCGGTTCTTCGGGAAATGCTGAATCTGGGTGTTGTCGCAAAACTGTGTTTGGTTCTTCAGGTGGAATGTGGAAGCAAGACGAAGGAGAAAGCGAGGGAGATTCTGCAGCTTCACTCTCGTACATGGCGGAATTCGCCATGCATTCCTGCTATTTTGCTGTCATCTTATCCAGCTTCTTCTTGGGATTAAGAGGATGGCTCTGATCTCTCTAGTTCTTGGCATTTTTTCTGTACATAATTTGATTTGAAGCTATAATCCAAAACCACACATACAATTCGTTCAAAATTGTTGGATGGATCAATGAATTTTTTATCTCTATTTTCGAAAAAAATAAAGATATATTTTGTCAAAAATGAGAATTCCTTCCATTGTTTCCATGATTTGTCTAAGAAATTACCCCTCATCCTACTAAGAAACTCATCTGGACGTCGCACGAATAACCCAACAAAACGTTCTCAATTCTCTCAGTACAATATTATGTATTTTAGATCAAAATCTGCATGGTTTTATTCTTGGGGGTAAGGCAAAACGCGTTGTACTTGTACTATGTAGAAAGAAAAACTCTACTTATAAAGTATAACGATGTGAGATTATGCACCCGCACTAGTATGAGTTTGAATCTCACAATCAACAAAATTTTGAGTCGTCCTTACCTTCATAAATATCTCGAAAAAGAAGAATAATCTCACACAAAATATTTTGAAATAAAACCCAAAAACAAAAAACCACGCAGAATTCAACCCAACACGAGTTTTTATCGAAACTTATCACAAAAAAATGATTAAGGGGTGATTATAATGATCACAAGACAAGACACAACAAAAATATAATCCAACGGCTCATATTTTACATTAAAAATCTTGATGGAATTCCTTAATCCTTAATCATCTTGATGGAATTCCTTAGAAAGATAGAATTCCTTCCATTGTTTCCATGATTTATCCAAGAAATTACAACTCATCCTTCTCCAAAACTCACGCGCACGTGGCAAGAATGACCCAATGTAACGTTTTCAATTCTCTCAATATAATATTATCTATTTTGGCTCAAATTTTGCATGGTTTTATTATTGAAGTAGGGCAAAACGCGTTGTACTATGTAGGAAGGAAAACTCTACTTATAAAGCATTCATTTTTCATTCTCTCAAGCGATGTGAGATCATGCAATCCGTACTGATATGAGTTTTACTCTCACAATCAACAGAATTTTGAGTCGTTATTGTCTTCATAAATATCACGAAAAAAAAAAGAATAATCTAACGTACGAAAGATTTTGAAATAAAACCCAAAAACAAAAAACCACGCAAAATTCTGCCCAACATGAATAATATCGAAATAGCGGGACAAGTTTTTATTCAAACTTATCACAAAAATGATTAAGTGGTGATTATAATGATCACAAGACAGGACGCAACAAAATATAATCCAACGGCTCATATTTTACGTTCAAAATCTTGATGGGCGCCGACGAATTGGGGGTTTCTTTGAGTAGGATGCTGACACATTGACTAGTTGGAAGAGCAATTTAATTAATTAAAAATAGTAGGCAGATTGGATTGTAACGCCAAGAAATTTCAAAGTTGATCCAACTCTACAATTAAACATGTTCTACGGCTGGTTAGAGCAGACCCTATCAAACCCCTTGCTTTTTATCAACCTCTTCATTTTATTTTAATTTCTGCTCCAATTTTATATGATTTTCCAGAAGAAGTCTCTGTGTCTCTAGAACATGGGGAAGGTTCTTTGATGGCCTTTTACTAGTTCCGATCATTTTCTCTGGTCCGAGCAGGTAAAACCGTAGATTTGGTAAGCTTGTGGTTGGTTTCCCGGCGGAGTTGAATATCGTATTTTATGAGATGAGATTTGGGGATGGCGTTGAATCTCCTTTGCTCACCAAGTCAAAGTTTATGCATGTAGAAGACAAAAAACAAAAAGTAGCCTGTTTTGGACTAGTTTCCTATTTCATTCGAAACACTCTGGCTCGTTCGAGGCTAACAAATTAAACAAGTCAAGCCTAACAAGCTATCTGACTTCAAAAATTTCAACCCGAGTCGACGAGCGAATCATAAAACTAAACGAGACGAGCTGAGTGAGCCTGGCAGAGCCAACAAACTGGCTCGCAAACACAACTACTGGGCTCGGCTCGGCCAATATTATGAGACCGGGCGAGCCAGCCCTCCCATTTGCCAATGCTGGTGAGCAAGCAAGATAGTGGCACTAAAAAATCATTAAAAGCAATGTAGGCCACACATAATGGTCTTATTTTCTTCCACGACTGAATTTGTCAAGTCAAAATGATAAAGAAATTTTATATAAAAAAAAATCAAATAAATATAACATTCAGCAGATCCCCACAAGGCCAATCAGGTCCAACCCGGGCCTACAGTCAGTGGGCCGGACCTCGGACCACTCATTTGATGGTGGGGCCGAGCCCTGGTCCCATCAAGACTAGTCGAGCTCAACTCGAGCCTACGTTCAGCCGGTCAGGTCAGGCCGGACCTGCCATGTGGGTAGTTCACAGCCAAATCGACGAAAACAATCAATAAAACATACACTTCCTATAATTTAGGACTTGGACAGAACCACATTATACGATTGTACATTATATTTTCTAATAATAAAATAAAATATATAGACATGAAAATACCAAAACTGTGCAGAAAGAGGGAAGGAACTGAAAATGGCAACTCAAAAGCCATTCTCAAAGCATGTACCTACCAAGGGCACTGCAGTTAAAATATCTACTTCAACTCACAACCAGAGATGAACTGGTCTAAAGTGAGAAAAATTGAATTTTCAGCATTCAACTCCGTATCTGGATGGCTATAGTTGGCCCAACCTCTCCTGTTCATCCACAATAACGGGCAAACGTTTACTTTGCAGGGTCGGATGAATAATTTATGATGAAAAAGAACAAGGTTGATTTTACTGATTCTCAAGTGTAAGTCCACATTTAAGGAGTTTATATGATGGTTGCAGAAGATCAGAATAATTATAAGAAAATAAAAAACAAAAAGCTACCACTGGGAAAGACGAGTTAACAGTAGGAAATACCTGAAGCATCTGCATTAACTTTGGATGCTGTTCCAAAAGCTGGCAGAGTTTTTCTCGGTCACTTAATAATGACTGTCATAAAAGATAGAAGTTGGAAATCAAGAGGAAAAAAGCATCTCAAAAGTTTTATTTTGACGTAGTAAATAACTAGAAAAACCTGAATGGCCTCCGGAGATTTGAAATACTCGTGCAATGACATTCCCAGATCTTGCTGCTGTTGGGAAGTTCCGTTGCCTGGCTGTTGCAAAACTTGCGGCAGGACGTGTTCACTGTGCGGCTGCTTTGCATTAGATAACTCCAGAGGTTGGGATTGATAATAATGAATGGGAGATACATGTGGTTGTTGAATCATTTGTATTTGCGGGATTTGAATCTGTGCAGGACTTTGCAATGATACTGCCTGCTCCAACTGTTGTGAAGCCTGGTTAGGTGGTCTAAGATGTTGAGGGGGTTGAGGAGGACGTGGAAGTTGTGGGGGCTGCAATGGCTGCAATTGAGCATAGGAATGTATAGACTGAAGAGAAGATTGAGGGATAGAAAGATTCTGCAAAATATTTGGGGGGCTTTCATTAGACTGAGTTGAAATGCTCCCATAGAGATTTGCAGGCATGGAAGATGGCCGACTAATTATCAGTTGTGGCATTAGAGGAGGTAGAGGGTATGGAATTTGCCTGGCCCCCGCCCCAGAAGTAGAACCACCACCTAAATGTGCATCTGCCGATGGTACAATTGAGGTCTGAGAAAAGTCAGCTGTTCCAACACCTCCCTGGTGATAAACTGATGACTGGGTAAGAGAAGGTTTTACTGCAGCTAAATTATACTGTGGCGATAAAAAAGGAGGTGGCGTTGGTGGGAGGGGTGGGGGCGGCCTAACAGGTCCACCAGAGGAAGAGATAGGAGTCTTAGAGTATTTGGAATCAGAAACAGGAAGAGGAGGAAAGGATGTAGAATTGTTATATGCTGAAGCATAATCCGAGTGAGCCTGCAAAAACGGATGATCAGATAGAAGCTAAGTAATGAGAAAAAGCATGTGAGTAAACAATAGATTTCAAAACCTGAAAGGATGTGGGAAATGGCTGTTGACCATCATTCATAGCATTGACAAAAGGAATAGACTGACTAGGAATCAGATCAGGGGCCTGCGAAATGACAGGAGCGATTGATGGTGGAGGTGGCATTGGAGGTAAAGGGGGTTGATTGGGCAAAGCCCTTTGGTCATAATGTCCTTGAAAACCTGGACCAGGTCCACTACCAAGGCGCTGTAGATTGTTCTTGGGGTAAAATTTGGGAGGGTTAGTCCAAGAGTCACCACTTAATTTTG
This sequence comes from Begonia loranthoides, assembly GCA_022433065.1. NCBI lineage: Eukaryota > Viridiplantae > Streptophyta > Magnoliopsida > Cucurbitales > Begoniaceae > Begonia > Begonia loranthoides. The sequence continues at coordinate 15,828,820 of CM039476.1, read as the reverse complement.
GAGATGCTGTGTTGTTATAGACAGAGGTTGGATATTTTGAGTGAACTGTCAATGGCGAATCACTCCCATTGCTACTCCTGAATGGAGTTACATTCTTTGGATCATCAGACTGGTCAAGATATTTCTTCTCTGACGTCACACTTGGTTCTCGAGCTAATGGCATTTCAGGCCGTGAAACAGACATCCTTGAAGAAAATTCACTTTTGGTACTTTCATCCACATTTGATGCTAATGGAGTTCCCAGGTGTGAAAATTGACTAATTTCATTGGCATCGCTTTCTGTCTCTTCAACAATTGAGTGAGGAGAGCCTTGCTCAACCATTGCAGGTGCAAGCTGTTGTAGATTATCATCAAGTTGAGGAAAAGGTAATTTGTCATCAGGCTCAGATTCCTCGCCATCAAATACTATATCAATTCCATGAAGATCATCATCAATGTCAGCTTTCAATTGCTTCGACTTGAATTTCTCTTGATCTGTGTCATTTGCATGAGCCCCAGGCTTCCCTTGCAATGTAGCCTCGCTGGCTACTGCTGCCACGGGATTTTGTCGCTCTCTCTGTCTTGCCATGAACTCATCCACATGAATTGACGGAGGTCTTCCACTGGATGATCCAATTCGCTGGACTGCTATTACATTATCTACGCTTCTCTCTCTTGCCACATAATCATCCACATGCATAGATGGTGGCCTGCTAGTATTTGGTTTGCGTTGCCTAAATGTATCCCTGCGTGTTGGACCAGAGGGAATAGCAGACGACCCTGAGCCCCGTGAAAAAGTATTCTGGGAAGTAGTTTCAGCTGGCAAGTTGTCCCCCCTAGCACGCCTAATTGGACCTCCTTCAACTGGCATTTTTCGCTTTGCTGGAAGAGTGGTCAGTCTATCAGGTAATATTTCTGGGCATTCCCACAAAAACTTGTCCCCTAGTCCTCCAGCACAAAGAAAATCATCGACTTTTGCAGCACTCGCATCCACCAAATGATGAATCTTCGAAGAATCTACAACGTCATTTGCCATCAAAGGAACATCAATGCCAAAATTTTTATCATCCTCCACTCCAGAAGGATTCCGTAATAATGTTGATAACGACTTCACAGATTCAATGGCCTGCACATTTTTGTTAGATCAGGAGTTATATATACTCAGGGAGAGACATCAAAAAGGAAAATAATATAGTGAAATCAGTTATACCGGATGCAGAGAGGTTGACACATCTAAATTTTCACAAGCTGTTATAAATGAATCCAAAAGATGGACTATTTCCGACATGTGACTCGTACTCTCTTCAGAAAGACCATTTGCTCCATCACCATCATCAGATAGGCCAAATAAAGATTTCACTTTTAGAATCCTGTCCGAGATCAAGCTACCCAACAAGAAAACTGTTAACTATAGCATTTTTATTTTTTGTTAAAACGAATCATGACAAAAAGATCAGCATTCAAGAAACAAGAAGGTAAATAGAGAAATAGTCATCATCAGTTGCAAGTTAAAAATTTAATGAAATCAAGAATTCATATGAACAATTCTTTTTGAAAGAAACAACAATTTGTATTGAACTGCTGTAAAATATACATAATAGAGGAAGGATTTGGCTATACATCCAATTAGAAAAGAACAAGGAGAAAGGGTAGTTCCTAAAATGCTTGGAATACAATGCCCACTTTGCCATGGGAAAATTGATATCATATCACCAAGTACTAGTGTTTGTTGTCATGTCCTCCAAATTGATAAGGTTATGATGAAGTCAAATAACTCAAAAAGTTGCCCAAATGTCATTTCTCCAAAGTATCCTAATCTTCTAGTGTCTTTCTTATCAAACAGAACTCCAAAAGCTCAAGATGCATGACTGTGAAATGCACGCAAAATCGCTCAAAGTCCAAGATCACATGAAGAATCAACCACTTTGAAACCACTATGTAGAACATCATACAACCAACATCGACACCCCTTCATAAATATTCCTTTCTTATAAGATACACTATCAAATTGCTTGAATTCTATGATATGGCCACAACAAAAGGCAAAAACAATATGCCAAATGCCTGTTATACTATAATTCAGTATTAACAAAAAGATGCTACTTGAATAGGCACACCTAAAACTCTTTCGGATTCTAAATTGTGTTTCAAAACTTTTTTCCCAAACATGCTTTTTGTAAATTTTCAAATCAAATATCTTTAAGCCATATAAATTACATTGTAACTCTGTCCCAATTCCTTACCCTAATTATTTTGAGTAATCTCGAAATATGACCAGGATCCTTATTTCAAAATGTTCATTCAAGAACTTAGGTGCATCAAGTTTCAAACATGAGTCTGGCTTTTCCCCACTCTTCTTAGGTTTCTTTGGTATCACGGTAAAACACCCTAACCAAAAGGACCAAAGCTTTGCAACAAACAGATAAAAACTCTGCTACTATCTGATGTCGATAGAGAAGGATTCCACTCACAAGCTTAGCTAAAGATTGATATGCGACATTCTAACGCCTTTAGTAGTTGTCTAATTACTAAACTACCATAAAACTAAAACAAAACAACAAATCAAATAAAACCATCTATTTGAAATAAATTGGCTACTTTGTCTATAATTTCTTCTCATTCAAGGTTGAGGGTGAATGCTTATTCCAACTAAAAGATTGCCATCACAAGTCACTGCAACTTTTTGACCCTTATGACTCAAATATAACCATGGATGATGATGGATCCGTGGCTACAGGTTTTTGGGATTTGATTGGTTCCTCATGAGAGAAATCCTCATCTTTTCATAAAATCTTCCCCCGAAACAAATTATGTGTTCTAGTAGAAAAGAAAGGGGAATATAATCTGCATTAAATTCCATAATAATACGACAAAAAAGAAGTCGGAAATGAATAGTGATTGTAAAATCAACCCTTAAAGACGGTTAGAAAAGACCAGTGTCTTTAAATAAAAGACGATGAAGGGGAAAGGAAATGGAAAATTATATTTCCCTTGAACATATTTAAAAGAAAAGAGAAAACAACCAAGGGTTCTCCAATCTTCTTTAACTGAACTAAATTTTCTCTAATGTCGGACATTCATACCTTTCCAATTTCATTGGAAACAGAGGTCCAGACAAAGAGAAGCACTCATTCAAACCTAAATACTCCTAAAACAGTCCAAATAGAAATTTAGTACCTTCCCTGTTTCTTGCGTCACCTTTCTCAACCCAATGAAGCATTATACAAGAATCTCCAAAATCATAGAAAAATGGAATTGAAGTGGAACAAGACAAGCAACTGAAACTTTTACGTACTCAGGTTCAATATCACATTGCTATATCTTTACAGCCTCACATTCTCAAACAACTCCTTCCCATTGCCATTATCTTTACAAAGCATACTACACTAGTCATCAGAACAATGTCATAAGATAACTAAAATGTATCTGCAATTAAATATGTATCATAGTTTTTGCACCAACCTAACAAACAAAAATTAGGAATAGCTTAAAGCACAAATATTCCAGACGACTGCTTTCAGCAAGAGATATCCAAATTTGCAGAAAAGGCGCCAAATTTTATTGCACTCACTTCAAATTGAAAAAAAAATAATACATATATTATATATATATATAGACACACACACACGAGGAAAGAATAAGAAAAATGCAGAGTACACACCAAATATTTCTAGGTTGAAATAAAATAAGAAATGAGAAAAAGTCACATGTACATACAATACATGCATGCGGAAGTAACATGTAGGAATTGAGAAGCTATCAAAATACAATTACCATACATAAAAAACCGATGCACCATACAAAGACGACTAAATTAACAAGTGGCCAACAACAAAAGAGGAAAACTCACTTGGTCCCATCAATGCAGAAAAGAGAACAGCCAGAAGATAAAGCATCAATGGCCTCAATTACATAACTTGCTATGCCGCCTTCTGACTCAACTGATCTCAACAATTTTTTCAAGCAACTTAGCAAGGGTGGATGAACCCTCCACCTTGATCTATTGAAAAAATTGAAGTCACCGTCCTTTTCATTTCCTTTTTGTGATTCAGATTTGTCATGGTTATTAACATCGGATACAATAGCTTCCAGAGAACGTTGACCTCCATCAAAAGATCCCAAGTCTCTAAAGGCTGTAAGACAGGCAAGTAATTCTTTCCCAACTGGGAGAACCTGAGCACCCATACAAGTTGTCCATTACTAACAGCCAAATGCAAAGGAAAAAAGACCAATTTTACTTACTCCATACACAAACTTCTATGGTAGAAAATACGTGCAAGTACTAAACTTGAAGCATCTTATCATAAGAAGATAAATTCATTGGAATGCACCACCAACTCTAAAATACTATCATGCATAGACTACTGGGCACGAGCAATGACTTAACAAATCAATAGCTTTCTTCAATTTGAAAGGAACAAGCTACCTGACAAAATTCCAGGACGTAAGGCCAAATCAATGTGCAGTCTTCCGTATTTAAACACCCAAGATAATGCCTACAACAGTCAGTTAAAATACATATTACAGTCTCCACGGAACAACAAATCATGATAATGAAAAAGGAAATACATACAAATAATCTACTCACAAATCATGTCTCCCAGAGGGCTGTAAAGATGTTCTAGAATTAGAAAGCAATGAGATAGACTTGAAAACAGGAAGGCACCAATTAAGCAAGGAGAATCCAAATTTTGAACTTCTGATATCTGGGACCTGTTTTTCATCTGTGTCTATATCGTCAAAAGATCTACCCAGTACTTTTACTAAAAGTTGAACAACACCTTCCTTCAACAATAATCCCTGCAAAAAATGAGTGCCTTATCATTCACAAGTAAAATCTCACGTTGGCTCTCTTATTTTTCTCAGAGTATCCTTACGAAAAAAAATGCAAAAATCAAGCAAGTACCTTGCCACGTGGATGTTCCAACAAGCTAGTAAGAAAATCCAGATATCTAAAGACCTTCAGAGAAGAATATACATTAATTATACATAAAACACACCAAGTCAAACAAGTGTGATATTGTAATTATTACCTTGTAGGCATCTGTCTCAGAAAATGAAGAACATTCAGAAACATGATCACTTGTCCATGACAATATAGGCCGCACCAGAGCAGAAGCACTTTCAGACTTTTCGCAAGACATGCGGATAACAAAAACTCGAAGCATATCTTGAATGACTACCAATGTCTGCTTCAAAAGATAAAAATTTAAAAAAAATCTCAAAAAGTTAAGAAAAGTGATCCCAAGGAAAACAAGCTGGCAGGGTCACTTACAGAAATAGAATATTGCTGGATAACGTGGGAAATTTTGTGCAGTTGTGGGGTCAATTGATTTAGCAACTTCTCATGATGTCCAGGCTCCAGATACCAATTAAGCTGTCTCTCCTTCTGAGGGCCCAACAATGTTCCAATGGATAGCTTCTTAAGAGCACTTAACAAAGGCATACCACTCTTCCATAGCCAGACACCCTCATCGGGAAATAAATCATTCTGCAATAGACAAGTAAAGTAGATGAAGGAAGGGAGGTCAAATGTTGCAGACGATAGAAGCTAAAAAAATTAAAATTAAGCTGAGCAAGAGAAAGAGAAAAGGAAAATCTAACAATCAGGACAGAATGAATAGAAATCTCAGCAATTTAGTTCAACAATGAGAAACAATAGCCTGACCAGAAGGCAGAGTAAACTGCAAGTTTCCTTTGGACCCAGAGTCAGCAAAGAAGTAGCTTGAACACTGACAAGTAATGAGCTGAAAAGACCAGGAATCCATCCATATATTGGCCAACAAGCAAGTGCAGATGCAATTAAATGGCAGATAGCTCCAAAGCCAAGAGCAGAGAGGGGATAAGGGGAAGACAAGTCAGATGCATGTGCAGCTAACTTTGGACTGCAAGCCAAAAACATTCCCCGTCAAATATATACTGATAAGTAAATGTTTTGCAATCAAATGCTTACTTACCTTACTTCCCGATGCAACCTGAGTAGAGAATTCATCAGTTTTGTATTTCTGTGCTGTTCCTTGGCTTCCTATACGTAGAGAAAAGAAAGCTATAAATTTGAATGGAACATGGATTAAAACTGTAGTACATCCTAACAACTACAAAAAATCAGAATCAGCAGTATTACTTCCCATCTCAAATGAGATCAGATTACTTCGATGGTCAAAGTAGATTCAATTGATCTACCATGTGTATCTATATTTGGCAAAAATTAATCCTCACACATCATCACAACATTAGCTAGTTAAAAATTAACATCAACTTCAATCAACCATCCATCATAAATCTCAAATAAAACTTGTTTGCCAAGAATAATCTAAGAATAGATTCTAAGTAATTGCTATTGGCCTTTTCAACTTAAGGTAAGCATTGTGTATCATTTATGATACCCAGAGCATCAGGCATCCGTTCCAGCATTGATAATTCATATTCAAACTAAGGTTTTATTTCATCTCCCTTGTCCCAAATTTTGGTAGTCCTAAAATATACATTTTGCCAACACAGCTCTATCATGTCAAAGATTCACTTAAAAACCAAAAACTTTGAAAAGAACCTGTAATGCCCTCAACAGATTGACTAACAACACTAGAGAAGGTATCAAAAGATCAATTAAGTTTTGCTCCCGATTACGCTCCAAAAGTAAATCTTGTGTAGAGTTGCATTCCGTGCCCTCATCAACAAGATAATCTGCTCCAAAAACATCAGGTTTCAAATAAGATCAAAAGAGGCAAACAATAACCACTCAAAATTAAGTTCTATTTATGCATTCTGCATTTCTGCGACCATTTCTGGATCTGTGATAATTGAAAGCTCCATTTGACTACTAAAAGAACACATACAGATGAAGATTAGAAGGCAGGAAAGTGAAATTCACATGCATTTGGCGATGACAAACTCCTAATTTCCGTATGGAAGAATAACAAAGTTGTTATAATGATGTAAAGAGCATGCAAAATGGCAATGTGAAGGTTTAAAAGATGTTATCAAAGAAATAACTCCATCATTTCGGTGGAATAAAATATGAGTTCTAAATTGTGTGGATGTGTGATCTACAGATGACTTAAGATGGTTGACAACTGATATTTGATATTTTGTCACACAACTGTTCTGTTCAGCAATCTTAATTTTTAATATATGCAATCCAGAAGTTGTCTTTTCTGATAAAGTTTACCAACTCTGACATGGCTCTTCGTGAATAAAAATATATATATTTTCTGAATATAAAAAATGAAAATCAATCTAATAATTCAATAAAACATACTTATACAAAATTAAAAGAGAAAACAACATCATGATATAGGATAAAGAAAATAAATGTCAGTATGCTCATGCACATATGAATAGTTCGGAAGAAAACTTGCATATTGATAAACAAAATGTATTCTTATACACTTTGTAGCTTGTTATCATGAATAACCCACATTTTAAACTGATTATGTTATTTCTTTCTATCAACATACTTTCCTCTTCTTATACAAATAGTTTCTAAAAGATTGATTAATCATATGAGCACATGTAAATAACTAACCATAACTGTTTGAAGATCGCTCAAGCATGAATGCACAGTTGACTAGGACAGTGTAGATAACTGCTACAGCACCTTCATCGTACAGAGCAGTAGCAACAGTCTGCATCAAGAAAATAATAAGACAGGTAAGACAAGAGTGATACATCACAAAACATGACTTGAGGTGAAGTAGAAAAGTAAATAACATACTAAGTTCTCAGAAATGTATGCCAAAATTCGAAAGGCAGCTGTCAACTGAACTATGGAGGAATCACGAAGGGTGACACCATCAAAAGTCTTCTCAGCAATTAGTTTGCGAAGATTCTCTATAACATTGACATCAGAAACAGTAGAATCTCCAACAATATTTTCTTCATCCGTCAAATCTGACACTACCATGTTATTGGTAGTTAAATGAGCATCTCCTCCAGACACTAACACGGCAGCATATTTTAGAACACCAATGGCCCCATTCTTATGATAAAAAACACCAGCATCTATCCACTCCAACATCCGTGTAGGAGCGTCTTTTTTATTGGACCCTAGGGAAGAGGAATGTAAGGCCTTCTGCAGTTCCACAGCATGTCCAATCCAAGAACCAAGAGATGAAGCAGCCGAATCAGTAACAATTACTTCAAATATTTCAGCAACAGAATGAAATATTACAAGATTGGGTGGGGAAGCACCTGAAAATTGGAATAATGGACTGCTTTCTTATAAAATAATATGACAAAAGATCAAAATAGATTTCTTTGATAGTAATTGGTTACCACTAGTCTTGGAGACAGGTTCTGGTTCCTTAATGGATTGTAAAGTTTCAATCAAAATTGAGATAGCCTGAAAACAAGAATAACACAAGTGTCATAATATCTAGAGTGAGAGAGATTAGAAGAAACAAATAAAGTTGAGAAAAAGAAGAATTTAGGAAGGGAGACTGAATAGGTAGACTGGATAAAATTGAAGAAGAAGCAACATTTATACTCAATAATCAATCATTAACTTTAGACAAATTGCAACAATCAACAAAGTCCATACATTAAGAAAATTTCCTCAGAACAGAAAATTAATATATAAGAAATCATAAAGTTTGTTTTATCCATAGATGTATGGGCCAGCTAACATACACATCAACTAATTATACATACTTTTGCACTGTGCTTCAAATTTTTCCTACGTGAGTGATATATCGATGATACTACCACCATAGGTCATGAACCCAAGAATTTTTACATATAAGAGAATTTGAATCTTAGACCTTGAAGGGATGCTATTCAAAGCCAAGTCTTTTACAGCTAAACCATTGAGGTTCAAATATCCAAAATGAAAGGAACCCTACTCAACAATATCCTAAATATGTTCTTCAATATTCCTAAAACATTCAGGATCCTTCAAATAATACACATATCTATCATATGTAATAACCCTATATTGATATTCCTCATCAATAAGACATTATGTCCCATCAACCAATTAATAACTTAGCCTAAAAATAATGATAACCCAAAAAAGATCATCAATAATGTAAATAACACAAATTGTCAAAGTAAAATGCTTATTAACGTCTATTTTTGCATTTAGTTTGCTATAATCTTCACAAGATATAAACCCACTTGTTTCTAATTCAGAAGCAGCTATTATTGGTTCCACATATCAACAAATATAATTTTTCAGTATATTTTGACTTGCGTGCAGGTTCATTACAACCAAATGATTACATGATAATGAACCAACTTTTCTATCAGGAATAAATGCAAGTTCTCCTAAATGCCTCTACGAGACTGGAAAGTAAAATAGTAACATCACAGGTACCTCGGGAAAATATCCTAGAACCAACAATGCCTGGCGCCCACAGTCAGATCTGCTTGACAAGATAAAAGAGGAAATCAAATTTACTGATGTTGGATGAATACCAAGGGATCAACTAGAAGGTCCAACATTTATACCTAGAGAGACCACACAACTCCCACAAGACCCATAAAAACTCTTCAGAGTGCGGAGTGGATGTGAGAAGACAATCTATGGCATTAACCTACACAAGGCATGAGAAATGGTTAACTCTAGAAAATCCCAACTACAACATAAAATAAATAATATGATCAACCACTATCATCCTCAAACATGAACGAGAATGAGAAGTTTGATACTAACCACCCTCAAATGCATCCAGACAATTGTTGCAACTTCAGAGGGCCCACAAAAGAAACCATTGGCTATAAGGATGGATGCATATCGAAGAGGAATACAGGCTTCCCTATTGACATCTTCGACACCTCTTAGGGCATAGATTATAGTATCTGCAAGTTCAGGGTGCTCTAGTAGGAAAATCAGACCTGAAAAAAAATAAAATAAAACAAACCTAGACATGAATCATTATGCTTCTTCATTTTGATAACTAAAATCCATAAGCAGCCAAAAAAGAAAACACGCCAAACGGGTAAAGAGAAGGATTAGACATGAATCATTATGATTCCATGTTGTGAGAATAAAATCCAGAAGCAATCATAAAAGAAAAAACCTGATCGGGTAAAGAGAAGAGACAGGATTATGGCCTCAATAGAAGATGCAATATCTACAAAAATATGCATGGCATGCCCAACTTCAGACTGTAATATTGTTGATGACAGCAGTGCAGCTGAAAGAGGAAGGAAACCTCTTTCCTGTTTTTAAGCAAAGTTTGTAGACATTAATATACCTATGCTAAAAGTATCACAAAATAGACTTTGTGATTATTAATTATTGTATAGAAACTCAATGAAAAAATTAACAGCCTCGGAAATATAACCTGCTGACTGGAAAAACATTCATCATGGACAAGTCACATTGGTTCTTTTGTGACAATAATCTTTCTATGGGATTTTTTAATATCAGTCTTTACATTGGACAGCAGATTAAAAAAGAGCACTACCACACAAAAGAGTCAATGTAAACTATTTCATTCCATATTTTATATAATCTGATTGGTAATAACTCTCATTAGGAAAAGCAAAACGCTTGTGTGATCCCATGCACAATTATCAAAGATGTAAAATAACTTTCATATCAACTAAAATGAGGTTTCATTACTCTCTAGTCTCTTTTGTCAAAATATCTCCCAAATTACTCATTTTCCAACCTATGTCCACTAAAGTGTTCTACTTGACGGGAAACAAAGAAAAATTTTTAAACAAAAAAAAAGAAGAAATAAAGAAAGCTAATGGTGGATAGTCAAACAAAATTTTCCTACTCCCATCTGAATGTTAATAGCTGAGAGTTCTAATCAATCGCTACCTGCAAATTAAACATGCTTTTTCCATTTTAACAAATTTTGTGCACGTCCTTGAGCATCTAAGGCTGTTCATCCATTACTTTACTTCCTCAAAGGAAATATATATGAAAAAGGTCCTCAAATTCAAAAACAAACTCTAGAAAGAGTAGTAAGATAACATACTTTTAAAAGTACAAGCAAACGCGAGTCAATATCCCAGTTCGAGAAGCAGCATTTTGATAAGGAAATCAAGAAATTAGTCGCTTTGAAAGAAAATGGTCCATCACTTTGACAAAGTACCAATGAACGGGCAGCAACTTCAGCTGGAGAAGGATCATCAATTGGACCATATGAATTTATCAACTTCTGCATTGATACTTGTCAAAAACATTAACTAGGATTACAAGCCTTTTATTATATCAATTAAAAAATCCAAAACTAGCAGAATTCACATAAAATTACAATAAAATATTATAACTGACCACGAGCTTTTTAAGTTGAGACCTAGTGCTGATAAGCATGTCCCAAGTACCACTTGTAAGCTTCCCACTCGTAGCAAGACCACCTAATATGGACAAAACTGCACTCTGCAAAAAAAAAAAAGAAATTAATCTATCAACTTTGTTCAAGCATGAATTGTTGGATGCACCACCAAACCAAAATATGTACCTCATATCGAGAAGCGACTTCATAAAATCTAAGGCGGTGAAGCACATAAGTTGTAAGGGAAGCAATATCATGGCGTGGTTTTTGCAATAACAAATTTAACAACTGACTATAACCTTCACTATTACCAGATGGAACGTTTTCATCTTCACGCGGCCACCAACCTAAAAACCCTTCACATCCAACCGAATGACGAGTAGCCTGCTCAATCACTCCAAGTAGAAGTAATGAAATGGTGCTAGAGTTTTGCATATCAGAACCAAAAATATGGCCCGCTAGTTCCATTCCCCCAATGTTGACAAAGTGAAAACAACTTTCTCTACCAGAGCACAACAAAAGAGCCAGACTCAACCCCAATATCACACTTGTAGTCTGAAATCAAGATGAAGGGTCATAGACTGATAAAATCATCTAGTAGCAAAGGGAGACAGGAGAACGAATGAGAGAGAGAGAGATGTTAACAAGGGATGTCTCAAACTTTCAATTAAAATAAAGCTCAAGTACCTTCGGAACCAATGGATGTTCATCACTTTCCAAATTCATATTAAAATGAAAATACTTGCTCAACATGTCCACTAACTGTTTGGAAGTAGCCACCTCAACGTCAGGTTCAAGAGAAGTACGCTCTGGTGACAAATGAGAAAAAACATTACTTGAATCATTCAAAAAGACTTCATACTGCCTCAATAACTCCTTACTGGCCACACAAATAACACCACGCAAATCTTTAGCATCTTTTGCAATGCCCCATGCATTAGAAACGTGAGAAGAGGCAACTGAAGCTACAGTTCTAATTACTTCATGCAATCTGTCCCTTATGTTTAATATCTGCAAAATCTTCACCATCAGTTGTAAAAACTGCTTAAGCTCCATAGATATGTCTGATGCAACAACAGGTAGTGACAATGTAGTCAAAGCAGATATAGGTTTCTCAATCATCATATTAGATGAAAGTAATGGTAGAGGGAGATCCTCAAGCTTCCCTTCATCTGAGCTAACAAGGTTAGTTATAGAGCTATCATCAAGCCCAATGTTAAACTGCCCTAGATCTTCTGCCGTGTTTCCATATATGACCAAACTTAAACTGCGATAGCTTCCCCGTACAACTAAATGATTAGTTACAACAGCCTGCCATTTAAAAATAAATGAAAACAATTTTTAAAAATCTCAAAAGGTGGAAAAGTAATCAATTATCAGATAGAAAATAAATTGATGGTCACCTCTACTTCTAAGACATTGGACGAAGAATGTGAATATAAAAAAGGCTGACAAAGGCGTCTGAACCTTGTCTCCCCTTCACACTGAACAAACACCTCCAGAGCAAATGAAGGGGGGAGAGTAGCCCTGTAAATAAAGGGGGGGTTAGGATGTGACTAGAAAATTAAACAATTACTCCTGTGTTGCAACCAGGCATCTCCTAACCATACAGCCAATAAGAATTGTTGGATATCCAATTCCGTATATATAATAATCAAGCTATTAAAACTAAATGTATTATCATAAAAGATGCCGAACTTCTAAAAGAAATTTCACCCGAAACTCAAACTTGAATTATCATATTAAGAGGTCACCAACAGTAACAGCTCAAAAACAAAAATTAGTACACTTTGACGACAGGACATGAATTTTTAGGGACAAATTCCAAAGGTTCCATTGAAACAAAATGAGAGAAACATATCCATTATACCCAGGGAGTGTAACTGCTTGAGAGGTCGACAAAGCGTTCTGTTCCAGAAACTCGCAAGCAGTAACAACAACTGGTTCAGCAAACAACACCTGCAAATCAACACAAAAAAAAAACGAAATAAAATCCAGTAAGCAGCTCTACAGTAAAGAACACGTCAAGTTTCACACTATCCAAATTAAACAAATAGAAAATCCTACAACACATAATTTTCAAAAAAATTGCAAAATAAACACTCAGCAAGAAATACTAACAGTACCTCGTCTACGTACTCATCCAGGAGCGGGTGAACGAAGGTCTGGGCGAACAGCACACAAGGTTCGGGCCGACCCATTCTATTGCTATATCTGGTAATCGGAATCAACAAGAATCACATTGATCGAAATGCCTCTCTCGATCGAATTCTACCGCCTAGGGTTTTTCCCGATTTTGATGATAGGTGTTCGCACACCGACCTGAAAGAGAGACGGGGAGCTTGGGCTAATTCTGAGAGCCACAGGTGGTCGCCGTTAAAGAAACTGGTCGAATTAACGACGTCGTAGCACAATTGAAATCACATATAAATTGTTCCCAAAGGATCACAAAGATGTCAATGAGTGAGTTTAAGGGTAAATTAGTAAATTCATATATATTTTTGCTTAAACTAAATAACAATTTTTTAAATTCCACTGAAAATTAATAAAGAAATTTATTATATTTAGGTATTTGGGAATTGATAAAGGCGTAAAAATTGGGCTTTGAAGTCCAAGAATCAATTTGTAAGATAATTTATTATTAGTTTTGATTGATTTGTTCAGTGAATAATTATTTTCAGTTAAAAGAATAACAAAAAATATATTGTGGCAATTCATCCTGTGAATGACAGGATAGTTCAAATGAGGATCTGAATCATATCAATGAGGGTATACAATCTCACATCATTTAAGATAATAGAAAATACATAATTTATAAGTAAGATTTTTCTTTCTACTTAGTATAACAGATTTTAAGTTAATCTCAATAACAAAACGGTGAGAATTTTAGCCTAAAACGGATAATATCGCACTGAGAATACTAAAAACGTTATAAACGATATCAAAATCAATCTCTAACCGGAAGTATAGCTAAAGAGAACGTTGGACTCCCATGAGAGAAAATTGTGGCCGTCTGTCTTGTGAATGTCATGATGGCTCAAGTGAAGATCTAACTCATATCAATAAGAATACACAATCTTATATCACTTATAATAATAAAAAATGCAGGGTTTATAAATAAAATCGTTCTCTCTATTTATTACAACATGTTTTTTATTAACTTCAATAATAAAATCATACAAATTTCGACTCAAAATAAACAATATTATATTATATACTAACGAGCTCATAGTCAATTGTTGTCATCTTATTTATTATAACGACAATTATAAAATATCTCATTTTTTTAATAATCCTTGTGAAGTGTTGTTAAAATAAAAATAATAGATTATACCAAATTAAACACTTGCTAAGTAAATAAAATGTTTAAAAAATAATTTATAAAATCAAAATATTTGAAAATTTATAATATTCATTGAAAATAATTAGCTTGTTGGAGGAACTTTCATCTCTAATAAGATAATGTCCAAAATAGCCCTAGTGGATGTCGAAAATTGTCCGTAATTTAAATTTTTGAATTTTGCTTATTTCTAAGTTTTTTTATCATTAATAGATTTAAGAGTTACTTGAATTGTCAAAACTACAAAATCATACTATTGAACAATAACTTAATATAGGAGTATCTCAATATATCACTTTAAATTTGATTATTGCACACGTGGGAGCGAAAGTGTTACTTTCTGCAGCAAAACCGAATATTTAAGTAGCGGAAGTATTGGTCTTCGTGGATAGGTGTCCATTTCCGGGTGTGACCATGATGGATGGTAATTAATGGACGATATGAGTGAGGCGAATGTCTGCAGCGAAAGCAAATATTTAAGTAGATAATTGTTGGTATTCGCTGATAGGTGTGTGTGTGTGTGAACGTGGTGAATGATAGTTTACGGATGATATGAGTGGGGCAAATATCCACAACAAAAATAGATATATTAAGTAACGGAATTGTTGGTAACTAGTGTGTATGCATAAAGGTTGGTATCTGCACATGGTAAGTGTGTGCGTGTGTGAACGTGACAAATGACAGTTGAAAGACGATATGAGTAGGGTAGATATCCATGACATAAGCATATATTTAAGTAGCGGAAGTGTTGATATTTACGGATTGATATGTATGCACGAAAATTTAATTTCAAAATGACACATGGCCACATAAACATTGGTGTTCGCAGAAGCGGTGTTGTATATGACAAATGAGTTGTGTCCTCAAAAAGATACACGAACGTAGCGAATGGTAATTGGCAGACAATATGAGCGGACATATATCCATAGCGGAAACATATACTTAAGTAATGGAAGTGTTGATATCTGCTGATGGGTTTGTATATATAAATATTTAATTTAAAAAATACATGTGACAACATAAGCGTTAGCGTACGCAAAAACGTTGATTCTTCTGCCATTTAACAAATCCCCATCGGCGATGGTGCATGTTGTTATTGACTAAAACTTTGTAATCTTAAATAACAAAAATAAAATTTAAATGTATCAATTAAAAATATATTTATATTTTAATGGTAATATTGATAATTACTCTCTAATTTAAATTAGATATATATAAAAATAAATAATCAAAGGTGGACAACGACACGACACCCCCTACAGAGAGATGGAGTAGCCATGCCAAGAAAGAGAATAAAGCCTGAAGTGAAGAAACGGTGGCTAAAAAGAGTTGGGAGAATAATGGTAATAGAATTTTTAGGGAGAACCAATTAGAAGCGAACACGTGTCAGTAGTGAAAAAAATTAGTTGAAGATATTAGGTTGCACTAATTCTCTAAGTTCATAGTGTATTTTGAACTTTACCTTAAATTTTATATTTAATTTTAAAAAAAATTAATACGTTTCGTATTATTTCAACTCTACGTTTTTTTTTGGTTAACTGTAGTAACGGAAGATTACAAACACGTCGATGTCTGTTTTTGTATTGTTATTTCGTTACAAATTTTGACAGTGTGTGTAAGATCATTCGCTAAACTTGTTTAGCATTCAAATTCTTTAAATTATTAAACACGTTTCAAAATTTTAATAAATAATCACTTCCATCCATTCTTCCAAACAAAGTACCGACTTATACTGCAAAAGATTACTTCTATGATCTAATTTGAAAATAAATAAAAAAATTGTAGCATGTATTAACAAAATCACAAATATCGAACAAACATGTTTCTAGGATCATCGTCTCAAAACCAAATGTTCATCGAAAAGAAATTAGGGTTCAATTTAGATCATAACAATGGGCAACATTGCAGAACCCAAAGCCAAACTAAAGCTACGTTCAAAGAAATTTTTCTTGAACGAATCGAACTAACTATTTCAAGATCTTACTTAATTCGGCAACATTCTAAGAATTTGAAATTATAATTGCATTTATGTCTTACGATGATCGAGCCTTACTCTATTAATATTTTGCTGTATAAAAAATGATAAAGCCTCTATGAGACTGTTAATGACTTTCAAAAGATCCAAGAGAGTTTTGTTAGTCGGAACTTCGAAAGGAGAAATAATCCAAGTTGGAAAGACCTAATTTTATTCAAATTGAATGGAATATAGGGCAAAAGATTTAGGGTGCAACTTTATTTAGCTTAGGATGAAATGCAAATTAAATAATAAAATTTGGGAATTTGTTCGACTTAAATTATGATTTATTTGAAACAAAATAAACCTTGAACTTTGATATTCATTCAAACAAAACTGTGATATTTTTTTGAACAAAATGAATATTTAGTTTAACACCATAAACCAAATGAACCTCAAACCAATTTTTTTAAGTTTTGACTAGTTTGGTTTAGATTCGATTTCAATTTTTTGGGTTTGGCTTGGATTGAGTCGATTTGGACTCAACTTTGGATCAGTTTTAGTTGTTTTAAAATATATTTATACTGATTTTAGTCGATTTGTTGTAATTTTTAAAATTTAGATTAAAAAAATATAAAATATTGTGATATCGATCTAATTTGGTTACGATTGGAATAAAACTAAGTAAAGTCTAATTTGTTTACGTTCTAATATTCAAAGTTGATTTTGTTAAAAAAAAAAGTTTATGGTTTAAGTTAAATAAATCTCAAAATTTGGAGGTTATTTTGTTAAAAATAAAATTTAGATAAAAATTCAGAGTTTAAATTTATAATTTAGGGTAATTAATAAAATAATCACTGAAATTATCGATTATATAATCATTAAATAATTTTCGTTAATAAATAAAATATTAAAATATAATAAATAAATAAAACAAATAACGTTGCTCTATTTTTTATTAAAAATTTTAATTTAGCATTTATTATTTAATATAAATGATCATTTATTATTTTCACCTTAATTGGCCCAAGGAAAACTGACCGTACAATCGAGACCCTACCCGGCTGCCCCGTGTTTAATTAGTAGATCGCTTCCCCACTCCGGTCCACTCAGCTTTTCGCGGTTGTATTTCCCTCTTCTTCTTGCTCCTCCGTTGACGGCGAAGAGATCCTAGCTCTCCACGTCAGTGATCTGATCAAAGTTCTCGCGCTGAGCCGGCGAATGATCAATTCCGGTTAAGGTCGTTGCGTTGCCGCTAGACGTTGGGACAACCGGGGGCAAAAGACGATGGATCCGGCGAAAACGCCCCTTGGCAAGATGCTTCTGGAAGGAGTCACTCCGGTTGTCATGGTCCTCCACACTCCGCTCGTCGAAGAGGCTTGCCTCAAGAACGGTCTCACATTTGTCCAGATGCTCAGCCCATTTTGCTCATTCAGCAACATTGACGGTGATTGCTCTCTTTTTCGTTTGATCCGTTTGTGTATATGTGCTTGTAATTAAACTTGAATTAGGGTTTTTGAGGAAGTTATATGACGAAGCTGTGTTTGGACGGGTTGCTTTTGTTGTAGTGCCTGTTCGGACGGCCAGTGATCAACCTTATAGGATTCAAAAGTTCAAGCTACGGTTAGTTCACGCGTCAGACATTCGGAAACCAAACTGGGAGGTAAAGTAAGAAATTTGTGTCGTTGATGAGAACGTACAGACAATTGAATTGGTGTAGTACAGAGAATATAAGACAAGTTGAAACTAGCAATGATAAGGTTCCTCTAAAAATTTGCATTGGTTTTAAAACAAACTGAAGAAAAACTCAATTTACTGGTTATAAGTTTCTTGATTTGAAGTTAGTAAGCACTTGATCACATCTGACAGTAGCAGGACTGTTTTTGCTTGCCCAAAACTTGAGAAATAGTTATAACCGTGTCTCCTGCTTCATTGGTTTTAATGATAACTTAAACTTCCTGGAATTTTATGAACGCTTCTATGTGCAATTGTTTACTGCAATATCTTAGTTTTCTAATTCTACCTGATGAATTTCAGTCCTCATTGTAATGATAACTTGAACTTCCTGGAATTTTATGAACGCTTCTATGTGCCATTGTCTACTGCAATATCTTAGTTTTCTAATTATACCTGATGAATTTCAGTCCTCATTTGTTTCTGACACGGGGGATAAAAGCACAAAAAGCATCAGCTTATTTTGACGCAGCTGTTTGTTATTCTGTATATCACCCTTTTAGATACACACACATATGTATATGTATAGATGAAGATGATTCCATTTTATTCAGTTTTGGTGTTTAAACTGATTGTTCGCCATCCATCTAACCTCCAAGTAGTACTTTTCTCAATGAAGGTGTCAAAAGAGCGACTTAAAGATGTTATTACACAAGCTAGCGAGAAGGTTTTTGTGGAATTGGGATCAGATCCACCCCAAATTGATAATGCACTTGGGAGTAAGTATCATTCTTTGGAGACTTTTCAGTAGCAAATTATGACTCAAGGTTGCAGTCTTCTTAGTTTTGTGTCAAATTTGCTTAGAAATGCTTTGAAAAAAATAATTATTTGTATAGTTTTTACTGCAGCAGTCAAATTTTAGATGTTTGGCTTTTAAGCAATTATTTTCAACTCATGGCTGATACGCGATTTGCCTTTTCAGGATCTCAATCTGAAGTTCTTCCACCTTGGTTTCAAATATTTAATGAGGAGCTTTTATGTGCTGCATCATATTCAGAGCACGAAGCTTTTGACCATCCTGTGGCATGTGAGATTTAAATTATGAGATTATTGTTGATCCTCTCATTTTAACTTTGTTCTTATTTTCACAAGTTTAGTATTTTGGATTTAGTATGTGTCGAGTTCTGTTCCTTAGCTACATGTACTCTCTCTTTGATTAGTACTTCTTTTTTTCATGTATGTGTGCAGGCCTTTTGGCGGTCTCTTCCAATGATGAACATCCCATTAACAAATTTGTTGATTTCTTTAACTCTAACAAGCTACCTTCTCTTTTCAATGATGGCTCTATGGACACAAAGATCTTAAAGCATTATTTATTAGTGCATGATAATCAAGATGGCAATTCAGAGAAGTATGTTGGTTCTTTTCTGTCTTTTTTTTCCCTAAAAAAAGTTGCATCAAAATTGAAATAATCTGCAAATTTAAATGAGAATACATGGAATAAACTCGTGAGATTTTGGGCTAGTTTGTTATTGCTGCAGTTTTTATAATAATCAGATGTGAAAAAAAACAGCCAATGTTTGGTGAGTTAATAGCTAAAAGTGATTTATCATTTTAATTTGTTTGACAAATGATTATATTTAATTATTTTTATATTATTGAATTACATAAAGATTAGAAATGAGAAAGAGAAATAAAAGGGATGTGGGAGAAAGTGGACAGTTAAGTGCTATTAATTAAGGATTAAAATCGAAAATAAATTTATTTTATAATTAAAATCCATATTATTAAAAAAAAAAATTTCAAAAGCAAATTTTCTGTTTGTCAAAATTGCTATAGCTTTTGAAAAAAGTAGTTTTTTTCAACCAAAGAGATAATGGCGGTTAAGATTATGAAACAAGCACTTTTAATCTTCAAAAAGCAATCTAGTATTGAAATGAAGAGAAGTCTTACTACTAGTTTTTCAATGCTATTCTCGATAGATAAAAAGTTTGTCAACGCCATTATTTATCTTAAGGTTATTATATTTAATATTGGTTTACTCTAACAACTAAATATGCCGCAATTTGTTGAGATTGCTACTGAAAAAATTAATATGGAATGTGACTGTAAACTTTATTTCAATCTAATCCTTAGGGCGGTCAAATTATTATCTGAAATGAGGAGTACATTCGGCTCTAATGACTGTCAATTACTATGTGTCAATTCATCTCAAGATGGATCAGTTGAATATCAAGATAGTCCTTGGGAATCTCTTGTAAGTATTTCTAGAGTGTTTCTTTTATGGCTCATTTGTTTTTTCCCATAAATGGCAGCAAGTTTGTAGCATTTTTCTGTCAGTATTGGACTAATTGTCTAATTTGATTGTGATAGATATCTGAGGCATCAACAAATCATCATATTGGTTGCTTAATTAACAATGACGATTTGAATGAGGTAACATACATGAACACTTTGATTTGATTTATATTTTTATTTATGACAGTTTGAAAATCTTGACATTGGTGAGTTGCAAACAGATAAAAGATTTAATGCAAGATTTATCGACCCAACGAATCATCCCCTACATGGAAGAAAAAATACGTTTATTAAATCAGCAGGTATTGTTTTTACTATGTTTTTAGAATTGTTCACTGCTTGACTGTTTCATATAATATCTCTATTTTTGGTTAATATATATTTAGTACCTTTTCCAAGTGGTATGAAATTGCTATGACTAGGTTTCAGCTACAAGGAAAGGTTTTAGAAACCAGATTAAGAACTTATGGTGGAGAAAGGGAAAAGAAGACACTGTAGAGTCGCCCAATGGTCCCATGTAGGGCACACATGTATATATTATTTTTTATTGTTTTTTTTTCTTTGTTCTTTTCTGATTTGTTATTCATGTTTGTCACCAGATATACATTTAGCTCCATCGAGTCTCAAATTAGAGTTTTGGGTGACTATGCCTTCATGTTACGAGATTATGAACTTGCATTGACGAATTACCGCTTGATTTCAACTGACTACAAGCTTGATAAAGCCTGGAAACGATATGCTGGAGTGCAGGTATCTTCCAATTTAGCACATTTATCATTTCTTGCAAACCTGGGAGCGGATATGATGGAAGGAAAATTATTTTACTGCAGTCATATTTTTTATTTTCTTTTTGTATATGAACGAGCCTTTAGTGTTATCAAGACCAAATTTTGCTATTGGTGAATTAAAATCTCATAAATTAGAATCATCTAACAAAGGTTCTATCAACATTCAAGTAGACTAAATTATTGTGTTTGATATTATGGTTAAAATTAAGAGGCCAAAATTTTGTTTTGAAATTTTCCTGTTGGCTTCTTTAATTCTGGTGAATTGTGCTTCTGAACACGCCTGGAAATAAATGATAACTAATTTGCATGATAAACCATCTTAAAATAAATTTCGCTTGAAAGATACCAATTCTATGAGACTGAGTTTCGTTTATTAATCTCTCTCTCTCTCTCTCTCTAACCAATGGCTGTTTATATATATATTGATATATTGTGGACGCAAAGTTTGAACAAATCATATGATTAAAACAATTTCATATTGCAGACATTTTGGCGTGGTTTAGTTCTTCTGGGCACTTATTTCTTTTTGCTGTGCAGATTAATACTTTTCTGCAGGTTTTTTGTATTTGTGTTCATATTGAGGTCCTATTTTTCTTGTACTATTACAAAGGCTGCACTGTTCTGTTTTTTATTTTTGTAAGAACAATGGGTACACTTTTCTTGATATCTAATTTTGCAGGAGATGATGGGACTTGCGTATTTCATGCTTGATCAGTCAAGAAAGGAAGCAGAATACTGCATGGAAAATGCATTTACCACTTATTTGGTATGCACATTCTTTAATTATAACTTAGTGTTGAAGGATATGTCATTGGAAAAGTTTTGTTTATATTTTCACATAAATTGTATCTTTGCAATAATGCAGTTCTGATTATCTTCATTTTGTGAAAATTGCGTGAATAATAAAAGTAGCATAGTTGTAATTTTTGTTGTTTTGTACGTGTAATTTTTAATGTTTTCGGTTACCTTGAAAATGTCTTTGGATACTTGAACCTTTTGGGTTGTCAAGTTTTAGGATTTATTTTTAGGTTTTTTTATTGTTAAGGATGTATATAGATTGCTTAAGCTCTCTAGCACAATGGTAGAGGAGAACCCCTGCGATTTAGGCAGTAACTGTTTGGCACAACTAACAACAAGGGGGACATTGGAAATAAGGAACGGGATATTCGGAAGACAAATGTCCATTGCGTGATTCAGAGCAAGTGGTCTTCAGAGAGGTGAGTGTCAGATTGTTTTTTGGCCAAAGTGCTGTGAAGGATGGGTTGATGGCTTGACAATGCTGCTGGCTGTGGTGGGGAAGGATGGAGGGGATTCCTCTTCATTAAAGCCTTGAACTCCAGGCAAGGTTGGTTCTTCTAGGTGGGGAAAGAAGAAATCGAAAGGATTTGCCAAATTTTTTGGATATTTCTATCATCGACTTGGAGGACAAATCTTTGCTTTTATTTGTGGAGATTGAGAATCGGAGGAGGTTGGAGAGTATGGGGATTAACAACAAACGTAGAAAAGAAAAAACGAGCCAAAGGGATGCATGGAGTTGAAGTGGCGGGAATGCACAATTGATTTTGAGAAAAAGGGTAGGAGTATGGCAGAGAGGAGTTGATTGTTTTCTTATAGCTCTCTCCTTTTTATTACGTGTCGTGAATCAATATGCTTTTGCTTTACTTTAAAAAAATTACTATGTATATAGAAACCATAAACTTATGATTTCCAGTCTGTTCAGAAAAAAATCTCTGGAAGGTTTACCTTTGAAATGTTGTTCAACATCTTTATATTAAAATTCATGCAGAAAATTGGATCATCTGCCCAGCAGAATGCGACACGATGTGGCCTTTGGTGGGCAGAGATGTTGAAGACAAGGGACCAATACAAAGAAGCTGCTGCTGTCTATTCTCGTATTTGTGGTGAGGTAACGTCAATTCCATGAAAATTGGGCTGATTGAGAACGACAATCTTCTCTATCTGATAAAATTTTATCTCTTAGGAGACTTTACACTCAGCAGTCATGCTTGAGCAAGCATCTTTCTGCTACTTACTGTCCACGCCCCCAATGTTGAGGAAATATGGATTTCATCTTGTTCTTTCCGGGGACCGTTACAAGAGATCTGATCAGGTAAATGTTTCACTCACCATATTTTGTGGAAATTGACGATTCTTAATAATCCATGTCTTCTTCCTGTTCAGATTAAGCATGCAATCCGTACATATAGAAATGCTCTTTCAATTTTTAAGGGAACTATGTGGAGCCACATCAAAGACCATGTTTGTTTCCACATTGGGCAGTGAGTTCTTTTCATTTAGTGGCTGCAATCTTTTTGAGCTGCCCCTTTCAGTTCTTCTAATCTAGCCTCAACAGTCTGTATGAGTTGCCATTCATAAATCATACATTATCGATATGTGCAAGACGTTTTAATAGTGATTTTCTGATTTAGGTGGTATGCTTTTCTTGGGATGTACGATGTTGCAGTCTCACAAATGTTGGAAGTTCTTGCCTGTAGTCATCAGTCCATGGCGACACAGGAATTGTTTTTGAAGGACTTTCTTCAAACCGTTCAGGTGTCCATGGATCTAATTATTTTCTTGTTTGATATAGAAATTATAGTAACAATTGTTTTAATTACAGACCCCCAGCTTATATGTCTATACCATCTTTTTAGTTCTACTCAAGTCTGGTTTCATGCATAATCTAATTTGTTCAGAATCCAAATGATTTTTTATATTTTTTTAAAGATTTTTCTAGCTTTACTGAACTGTAGGATGCAAGTAACTTCACTAGTTCCTATAAAATTTTTAGGTTTAGTTTTGGGTGTTCCAAGTGTTGGCTGCTTATTAATTATTAACTAATGGAGCACCATCATATATTCTTTCCTGATGATTTTGGAAGTATGGGGAGTCCCTGGTTATTGCCCGCCAAATTCACGAGAATTTTCTTGCAATTATATCACTTGAAAGCTTAGATATGTTTATTATACAAGGTCTAAATAGTTTGTATGTCTTAAAGTGAGTAATGAAGAAATAACTGATGATTAAAATAATTATTTTTCTATATCTACCATGATTTTTTTTTTATCTTTTTGCAATGGGTTCCTGCTTCCTTCTAATTTTTACTTCTTCACTCTTGGTAAGTTAGGCAGCATTCATCAATGCCTTTAATCTTCGCCAAATCTCTGTGTGGGTGTCTTCGGTGTCCATGGGCCATCTTCATTTGTTACATTTGCAATTTTGAAACTTTTGAAATTTATTAACATTCTCATATTTACTATGGATGATGTAGAAAACAGGAAGGACATTTGAGGTTTTGAAACTTCAGCTACCCAAGATAAACTTCTCGTCACTTAAGATTGCTTTTGAAGATCATCGAACTTATGCATTGCCTGCAGCTGTAAGTGATATCATATTTATTTAATTGCATACCATTGATGGGGGTTGAAATCTAGGAATAACTTATTTCATTCATCTATCTATGCGCTACAGCTGTTTAATATTTCCTTAATCTGTTACTTGTAATTTGTTACATCTCAAAACCCAGGACATCCTATCAATGATTTTTGCTTTTATGTTTTTTTTTATTATTTTTTTCTTGTAATCTTTTCTCTTTTGACAACACATCTTGATTGGTTTATAGCACTGTTTTTAATCAGATTTGGGATTATCGCTGGCTATCAGTTGTAGTGAATGTCTTGCCTTTTTCTTGAAGTTTTGCGCTCCCACTACTAATCTATTCACTTTTTTTGCTCCCAAGAATCATTAGAATGGAACTGTGAGAGGGTAGTTAACCATTGTAGTTATGTTATGACTACAGTTATACGACTTTAATGTGTCCCATATTTTTAATTGGCTTTCATTGTTTGGGTGTCTACCATTCTTTCTGACAGTGATATGCTACTAAATGTTATTTTATATGTGATATCAATGCACAAACATACTTTCTTGTATGTGCACATTTTCATTACTCAACGGTTGCAAATTTGTTACTAATAAAATAAATCTGAGATGACAGAGAGCTATTTGAATTGAATTCGGAGATATTACCCGGCTAGGGATATATTCTATTGTACACATCTGACTTGAACAAATCAGAAGACACTGTCAGTAATAGAGCCACAGTTGGGTAATTGACAAATATGAAATGTGGAAGTGCACAAAAATCTAAATCCTTTAGCGACATAGAACTTTTAGTATATTTATATAACTCATTCCTTAAGTCCAAATTTCCAAAGTACTTGCCTCTGGTCACAGGTTCTCATTTATATCTCGTGTTTATATTTAACATTCTTCTCATGTTAGTCTAGTGTAATTTTTTTGTCTTTCCCTCCTATATGGTTCGTTAGCATTTTTCAGGGCTTGTAAGTTGGAACATTGTATGTCAGATGACCCACTATATTGCCATGTGGAAATGTGCGGGTGTATTATAAAATACAGATTCACTTGGCATAATTTTCTTGCCAGGTGTATTATATTTTTTCTATAAAATCTTTAAAAACCAAAGTTGTATTATGTACCAGTTTTGTCTGGTATATGTTATATAAAGTTTCTATACTTAACTTTTGCTGGTAGAACAGCCACTTGCTTCTTGTATTGTGAGAACAAGGCAGTTTTGTAGTTTAAAGACTTTTGATGATGACTTGTAGCTGATGGTATTGAGATCTCTCTAAATCACGTTAGGCTGGTGTTAAAGAAAGTTTGTGGCGATCTTTGGAGGAAGACTTGATTCCATCTTTATCCTCTGCAAAGTCTAATTGGTTGGAGTTGCAATCAAAGATTGTTTCAAAAACATACAAAGAATCACATATTTGTGTCGCTGGAGGTATGTGGGTGGTTTAAAATTTTACTTTGTTTATTTTATTTTTGTTAGTTATTCTTCTTTAATATTTTAGATCAAGCATAATAAGAAAACATAGATACTAAGAAGTTAAGTTGTCGATTTGACATCATGCTATTATTTTGGCGTAAACTTTATTTGCTGGTGGTACCTGTCATTGCATGTATATTACAAACATTGTTTGCTGGTGGTACCTGTCATTGCATGTATATTACAAACACTATTCTTTTAGCAAGTATAAGCTTCATGAAAAGTTTTTCTCTTTAATTAAGTAGTCGTGAACGTGTGTGTAGTTTTCTAGTTGATAGTATTGGGAGCAGCAGTAGTGGAACTCCTAGTTTACAAATAAAAAATAGTAGTAGTACCCTAGCAGTAGTGGTAACCTAAATTATCTGGCAGAAGCGCAGAATCAATCACTCGTGTTGGCACACAAACACACCTGATCGGTCAATTGAGAATGTTATGACTTTATCCATCTCTATCTTCCATGAATCCAGTGCTGGATGGAAGTAAGACTATGTGACGCCTTTTGAGTTGCTCAATTTCATTCTTAAATCTGATGTTTCTTTTTGAGAACTTTCTTAGAGTTTAGAATCGAAACCTGCTAAATGAGTGAGTTTTTTTTTTTAAATTTAAATTTTCATCTTTGATATGATCATGGCATGTTGAAATCTCAGAATGAATATATAATATGTTTATATAGTTTATAGACAGGTATGTTACGAACGGTGTATTTAGATGAATGCATGATGAACTTTTTGACATTCATTTTCAGAATTAGTGAAGGTGGATATTGAATTCAAAAACCCATTGCAAATCCCCGTTTCTATCTCTGGTGTTTCTCTCATTTGTGAGCTTTCCACGGAATCCACTGAAACTAGCTTAGGTAATTTACTATGTTTGTCTTGTCATTTTTATTTTTTATGGTATCTTTCATTTGTCATGTGTTATAACTTGATAATTACGTTGATGATGATATAGATGCACATAATACAGCTGTTGAGCTCCAGAATGATGGTGAACTGGAGAAGTTGATTAGTAGGTATGGATGTTCTCTATCATGTTTCAAACTGTTTATTATGTGGTCTACCTTTTCTGGTTTTTCTAGGATGTTGAGGCAGATCTTTTGCTTGGGTGTTTCAGGGATAATAGATCGGACAAATTATTCACTTTGTCTGAGGTTGACTTTTCATTGGGAGGAGATGAAGCAAATATTGTAAGTTTTGCATTAGATTTATCAAAAACATTCTAAATCTCTGTTGTTATAGTCTTTGGTACTCTATAACTGATACTTTGCTGATATCATATGCCAACATATATGCATTTATTCTTAACATTGCATATCGAGAAATGATTTATTTTTAAATTCTCATCTTTTAAATTCTCATCTTTCTTTCTTGGCACTTCTAAAAAGTTCCCTCCGATAACAGCAGTGTTTTTATCATGTCTGCTGTTTTCTAAAGAAAGTACTTGAAGATTGGTGGATTCTACTTAGAGTTGGCTCTTTCAGATGATTCTGGATAACTTTAAAAGAAAAATTACGCCAACAATGAAATAGCATAATTATTTCTTGAGAAATTTCTGTAGAGGGAAGAAAGCGCCAAGTACTAATCCTATCATGATAAATAAAAAATGCAACTTTGATACTTCTTCAAAGCTGAACTAAATAATTTCTAGAATTGAAAACTATGGGTGAGGAACTTATCTTACTTAGATTTGTGCAATTGGCAGAGATATTGAAAATATAAGGTCTCTGGTGTGACTGGTGCTCAGCTAAAAACAAAGTAACTTTGTCTAGGTTTCTTTAACTTCTTTTGAGTTTCTTAACAGCTTCGATGCAGTTGCTGGCTGTGCTTCTAGTGAATTTATATGAGTAGTTCTCTTCTCTTTGTATCTAGTGGCAGTTGACTCCTTATTTCTCCAGGTGCAACTGTCTGTCACTCCTAATGTGGAAGGCATTCTACAAATCCTCGGTGTAAGGTGGAAATTGTCAAGTTCTGTAGTTGGTTTTCACAAATTTGAGTCTGATATAGGAAAGAAGAAAATTATAAAAGGAAGACAGAAATCCAAGCATTCTCCTATTGATAACCTAAAGTTCATTGTGATCCGGGTACAAATAATCTTCATATAACTTCCAACTCTGCTTAATTTTTTTTGCTATTTTCTTTGGGATCTAAACTGATTTTCAGCACCTTTTATAAAAACTCAGAGCCTTCCTAAGCTTGAGGGCTTCATTCAAGAGCTGCCTACAATAGTATATGCAGGAGATCTCCGGCCTCTTGTTCTGGAATTGAGAAATCAATCAGAGTACTCTGTGAAGGTGTGTTTTGGCTACTCCTTATTCTGTGTTACACTGGGAGTTAATTGTGTGCGGATACTGATAGTCAGCAGAAATATCTTGGACGTGCATGAAAACTTTTGGTTAATATTAAAGATGAAGAGAATTAATATACTTTAGTCTCAGCTGCCACTATTCCGAGTATAATTGTACAATAACTCTTAGAACTTTTTTCTACTTGGTAATGGTAATGTGTATTAATGTATGAAATTTACATAAAATAGAGCGAGTTACAAAAAAAGCTCTACTCGGCAGAAGCTACACTCCTTTGCTCTGCTAAAACCCTTCCCGACCAAAAACTGAGTGTTACAAATAGAAAGATTCTGAAGCTTCAAAATCAGAACTCTCGTCTTGAAAAATAAACCTTTATCTTTGTCCATAAATTTCATAAACCATGCCGTCACAAAAATAGCCACCCTTTATTATTCCTAACTCCCACCTGCCTCTATCACTCTTAGAATCTTGGCATTGTCTCATATGGTCATGCCCAGAAATATGTCTGTGTTCACCAGGCATGACAGTTTGTTTTTCCATAATTTGTGGTACTTAGCAAGTTCTGATTTTCCTCAATGTTATGTTCAGATTAATTTTCTAACCATTGGAATGGTTGTTTATGGATGATGCATACTAAAGGGGCATAAATCCTTTGCAAGGTAAGTTGAGGAAAAGTATATTGTCATGGATTTCCCTTAAAAGCACTCAACCTTAGACATTAAGTAGTGTCGCTGAATTTTTTCTTGATCAACCTTCCAGCCAAAGGCCATTGCTTTTAAAAGAATGGCTTTCAAACTAAGCTCCAAACACTCACTAGCCTTAATCCCACGACTCCTTTCATTCTAGAGAAACAAATAGGCGTAGCCAATATGATGAACCTGCTTAGGATATTTCCTTTAGCATAGAACAGCCTGTGCTTAATATAAACCCTAAATCCTATTCCACATATGATGGACACCACAACAGAAGGTGTCTTGTTGATGCTTTATCCTGAGGTAGGTATACATTCCCTTGGCAGATTCAGCAGGAACTTTAGTTTTCCATTTGTTATACCAATAGAGACGCTGCTACTTTGAATACGAATCCTGGGGAATATTGGACAGTATCAAACTAACAATCTTGAATAAGAAGAAATCTTTTAATTGAATAATCAACTCCACATCTCCCAATCTCCTAAATGAACCATAAAACTATACTAGTTTCTTCAAGGTTTTTTTTTTTAAAAATAATTGTATTGGAATTGGTTTCATTTTAAAAGTTGGCGTATCTATTTTCTGGTGTAAAAACTGCGCAGAATTTAAAAATAAAGATTAGTCACCCAAGATTCTTAAGCATTGGTAAGCAAGAGAAATCAAACATAGAGTTTCCTACGTGCTTGGAGAAGACAATGACTTCTGAAGAGGAAAGTACATATGACGCTCCTAGTATGTCTAATGAGACTTTTTTCTTTCCTGAGGTCAGTTCCTTGCTCTTTTTTCTGTTAATGGCCATGGTTTTTTTACTAGTTACAAGTCATATTCTTGTAAGTACGTTGCAATTTCTGTGTATCAGGATACTTCAATCCAAAAAGGGAAGCCATTTTTGTGGCCTCTTTGGTTTCGGGCAGCTGCCACTGGAAATATATCCTTGCGTATTACTATATATTATGAGATGAAAGACATATCAAGCATCATGACATATCGCACTTTACGCATGCAGTATAGTCTTCAGGTGCGTGTATACTGGCAATGAATTATATCAATCTTTTCTTCTGTTGTTTGTAGTGTTCTGTCTTAAGGGTGATTACTGTTAGATGTAAGCTACCATTCTATCTATGTTATTCTTAGTGCAGTTGACCAACGAATTTTATTAAGGTTTTCCAATTATATGAGGATCTGTTATGAGTGTTCATTGAGTATCTCTAAAACTTTTGCTAATAGGAGAATCAACCTTTAACAATTCTAAACACTGAGATATATCATTTATTAACCTGCCTTATAGTATTTTATTAATTTTTTGTCTTTCTTAGGTGCTTCCATCGCTGGATGTTTCCTTCCAAATCAATCCTTGTTCATCAAGGTTGCAAGAATATCTTGTGCGCATGGATGTCATTAATAGGACCAGCTCTGAGGTTTTCCAGGTTCACCAACTATCATCGGTTGGAAAGCGGTGGGAGCTGTCTTTGCTTCAACCTGTTGATACCATATTTCCTTCACGAGCTCTGAATACTGGTCAAGCCCTTTCATTCTTTTTCTTACTTAAGGTGAATGAGATATTGCACCTTCCTTGAGAAACATTTAGATGCTCTCACTTGTTAAATCTATAACCTATCTTTAATAAGATTGAAACTCTTTCCGCTGACTATTTAGTTTTAACGATCTTAAACAAGAACTTAAAAAGAATTCTAATACTAAAAAGAATTCTAATACTTGGATCTTAAATTTCTGCCTAAAGAAATTTTTATTTGCATGAGTTTCGCATGAAGAAATTTCTTTACATACAAGTTTTCCCAAAAAAAAATTCTCTTTGTTCGGGTTTGTTGCATGTGTATTTTATCAAATTCATTTTCTTTTGTCATTTGCTCTGTAACGTTTTTTTTCTTAATCATATATGTTTAAGTTTCAGGATATTAAAAACTTGGTAGGTTCCGAAGATAGGACGTCTCTCCCACCATTTTCTGGAAGTGATCTTAGCTTGAGTCCTCATGAAAGTGACATAAAGCTTTTAGATGCATCTTTTTCACCTTTGGCTGATTTCCACCATTCTGAAAGATTACTCCAGGAAAGAACACATGCGGTACATATTATTCTTACTGTTGTGTTTTGTAGTCTAAGATCATGATGCATAGTTTTCGTTCTCATTTTGTCCTTGGATTTGATTTTCGCTTGGAATTGGTTTGTGAATGTGGTAATTTCTCTTTATCTGAGCTGCATCTTTGGCGACTTATAGTTTGGCAAATGATTTGGAGCATGAACACTAAATGTCTATCTTTCTCATTTTTATGGTAAATATTTCCTTATTAAGAATAGATATTGGCCTTTCATCTCTATTTTCAAAGCATTGCATAATTCCGACCAACATGTTTAACGAATAGGCAGTTGTGAAGTATGTGTAGACTTTATTTTTAGACTCTAGTCTTACATCTTGATGTGTTCCTTATGTGTCATTCACTTATTGGTAAAATTATTGTAATGTAGTATAAATATTTAAAATAATAAATTCTATGAATCACTGAATAAATGATACGATAGTGCTACGTTAAGGTGTAAGATTAGAGAAATTCTAGTCGAAAAGTAAAATTATCTTCATGTCCACTGCCATGCACGCACTGGTATGGGGCTAAAATAGCCTTCTCATAAAGAAGGAAGCTTCTCTTGAGATCTACTATTTCCATGACATCTCAGATTCTTGTGTATGAACTGGTTATGGAATCTTATGATTGTTTTTTTCTTCATTGCTCAGGGAGACTCAAATACAGTAGACTTCATATTAATATCTCGATCCCATAATGACGGTGTTCAAACTGGAATACAAGATCCGCCTCGACTTTTATCTCATTACGTATGTCATTGCAGGTAATCTCGAAATTATACTTTTGTATACATGACATTTGAATTCTCTATTTTGTTCATTTATGTATTCGAATAACCTTTCGTCTATGTAGTACTTCAAGTTCCAGTCCCATCTTATGGCTAGTCGACGGGCCTAGAGTAGTATATCATGACTTTTTGACGTCTTTTTGCGAAATTAAGTTGACGATGACTGTCCAAAACTCTTCGAACACTGTTGCATCCGTTCACATCGACACAAATGATTCGACCACTAGTAGCAGCCTTCTTAGCAGTGATGAAGCTATGCCGGTCGGATGGTACGATATGTCACAAAGCGATGACGATAAAGTCAGAATGGACGGTCTTGGATCCCAAATGGGGAAGTCACTTTCTCCCAAAAGTGTCTCCCCTTTCGTTTGGTCCGGATCATGTTCGAGGAGAGTCCAACTCGATCCAATGTCCAAGACTGAGATTCCTCTTCAGATATGCGTGTTTTCTCATGGGATGTTTGACCTTTCGAGCTACGTATTGCGGTGGAATCTTCTACCCTCAAATGGCGTAGAAAATTCCGTTGGATCGAGTCCGTCCTCGGGAACTTGCAAGGGGTATCCATATTATCTTACAGTTCTCCAATCTACTTGAAAAATTACAGGTCTGGCTTCCATTTTCAGTAAAGTTGTTGTAACTTTTTTTTTTTATATATATATATTTATATTTTTATTTTCACTGTATTAGATGTCGCTCAATTCTTTTTTATTTCAAATAATAAGCTTGACAAATTTAATGTAATTTTTCCCCACATCGAACAATTCTTATGACGAATCAGTTTGTTTCAAAATTTTTGTTTTTATAAGTTCGAATTCTTAAGTAAACACAGATGAAAAATTATTAATTTTTATGTTCGTATGTTGAATGTTATGACATGGAGGCGGGCCGGATAGAAATGCTTGGCCAAACGACCTGACTCTCAGAGATGACTTGATCACTCAGTTTAAAGCTTGTTAAAATTTGAGTATGACTTGTATAAATTTTTAGTCGTAATCTACTTGTGATGAGTTACGGTCCATTTAGTGATTGCAAGAGTAAATAATGCAAAATTATGAATTACAAGTCCAAATGAAATTGTGCATGCAAATCAAAATCCAGAATCTCAAAATCTAAAATACCATACAAATTATCCAACGACGTACTTATCAAGAAATAAAGGTTTTACTAGAAAACGAAATAGAATAAGAAGTAAAGTCTTCAGCCCGAACCTGTGCAAGTCTAGCCCTTCTTTTCTTTACCTGGAGGGAAGGAGTTGTTGGGGTGAATGACTAGTTTAATAAGAAACTTATATTAAATGTTATGCGCGTGTAAAACTTATTTTATTTTTTTCGTAAAAACTATGAGTTTTGGGTAATCATACATATTTTTCAAAATATTTTAAATTCTTTTTATCTTTTAAGGAAATTCATCCTCATAGGCTCCTAACAAAACATTAAGAAAACATAGTTATACACATAGGCAACTATAAATAAGAATATTGTCATCATAATTTTAAAATGTTTACTATACTATACTAATGTTTAACTCGATTTCGGTCGAGGATGTTCTCTGGGGCCCTTTTGGTTACATTCTTGATTAATGATATTGAAGAAAATTTGAACTATGCCGAATCAACTCCCCTGAACCAAATCAAATTTTAGCCAAGTGAGATTTTATTTTTGTTGACATAAACACACATGGAAGAAATAGTGTTATATTTACTATTTATTATTATTTTTAATTTTTACTTTTTGACATGATAAACATTGATTAATGTAATTAATATAATAAATTATAAATAGTTAAAATAAATCATTAATTAAATCAATCAATATTTATTACATCAGAAAATAAAAAAAATAAAAAAATAGAGAGTGAATATAATATTATTAGTCTTATAGTTAAGGGAGGATCACATAGCAAAAAAATTAAAATTACAGGGATATTAATGACAAAAATCTAAAATTATAGGGATCAAATTAAAATGATTATTGAATTATAAGACTAAAAGTGGACTTAATCTTAATTTTATTATACTTTTTTAAACTATTAGGTCTATTAGATGTGTTGGTAAATAGTTAGTGTGAATTAATATTAAGTGCACTTTTTAAAAATATATTCTTTTACTTGTATAATCCATCTTTATATATTGTTAAAATAATAAATTATTGGGTAAAATGTAATTTATAAAAGGTCATTTACATTGGACACTTCGAATTTTTTCCAATAAAATAGACCTTAAATTTTTTGTTACATGTGAATATATAATTACCGTTATTTAATGAAATGCACGTATCTGATTTTCTTTCTAATTCTAACTCACTTATAAATTCGAATTTTGTTAGAAAACAATGTGTTTGGTTGAATGTCGAAGAATTAAAGCACGTATGTGAAAAAAATGATCAATTAATTACCATTTTCAAAAAGTAAATTTTTTTTAAGGCAATGATGACTCATATGAGGGTCTGACCCATATTAGTGAAGGCCGACTTGTACAAATGAAAATGCACAATTTCAAATCGTTTAGGATAGTGGAAAACACATGTAAGTAGAGTTTTACTCTCTCCATTATACAAAACATTTTAGGCTAAATTCAATAACAAAATTATATGAGGGTTTTGACTTAAAGTGGATAATATTGTACTGAGAGTACTATGGACGTTATATATGATATCAAAACCAAAACGTAACTGGAAGTGTAGACGACGAGGATGTCAAACCCCCAAGGAAGAGAGATTGTGATAATTTGTCCTGTAAAGACAATGATAGCACAAGTGAAGATCAGATCCATGCTAGTGAGAGCTGTTGCTTGGTTTGTATGTAGCTTAGAATGTTTTGTTTGCCTTCTCTGTTTTCTTATAATCTATTGCTTTCGTGAAGAAATTGGAAAATAATGGGTAAATGAAGGTGCAAGGAGGTGCTTATAAATTCTCCATGGTGTGAGTTGGTTTTTAGGTTCCCTTGCACGGCGAAATTATCGATGTTCATGGACCGAATAGTTGTTATAATATATTAATTATCATATGTATTAAAAATATAATAGTTGTTATAATATATTAATTATCATATGTATTAAAAATATCTTATTTTAGATTTTATCTAAATGATTAAGAAAATATTCATTTGTAGTTAACTTCACAAGGGTACAAAATCAGGGAGCTTTGGTAATGATTTCCTCAACATTTGAAACCTTCAATTTTCTCCTTCAATGCATCAAGTTGATTTTGCTATGGTGTCAACTTTGAAATTGCAGTGGAGTATCTTAGAGGATGAATAAATATTGAAACGACAATCTTACTACCCAAAATAAAAATTTTCTAACATAAGTGGACTTCTCCAGCCTAAAAACTCTAGAGCTATTTAGTTGTGTCTTAGCAGAAAATATGAGTTTGATAGTGAAAATAAATATAAGATTTTGAGAATTCCTTACCTTCACTCACTTACCAAAATTTGCTATTATCTAATTATTTCTTTTAGTAATTTTTTTGTAGAGAACTTTTGTGAATAGAACGACCAATTTATCAAGGACATGCTATAACTTTTGCAAAACATTCTCATATGAAAGTGAATTAGCAACTGTGAACACAACTTAAGAAGCACATCTTTGCATCCTTAAAATGCAACTTTTTCTGTTAATTAAATATTGTTATAACCAACATTAAATAAAATGATAATCGTAAGTTAAGTTTTGAAGTAAACTACCCTTATCATGAAAGTATGCATTCCCCCAATAATATTTTATACAATTATGTGCAAACAATGTAATTTCATCATAAAATTGATCGGTACAAGGGATCTTGCTATTCGCGGTAATACGTTGCATAATAGAATCTTGAGTTTCTATTTTCATCCAATTTCCTAATTTCTTCATTTCACAGAAAAAATAATAATTGGCTTTTAAATTGTGCATCTTTAAAAATGATTCATAGTTGAAATGAACGTCAATGATCTTTCTACATCTCAAGAAATGAGATGGTCGTACACTCCTATGTAAATACCATCAAACTTCTAATGTCTTCCTTTCGCCTTCTTCTAATACAACGAATTTTTTCCATTAATTTGTAGAAGTCGTTTACATAAAGATCATTTGACATGTCTTTCCTGAAAAAAAAAAAAGAAATATAAAATTTTCATTCACAAAAAGAAAAAAAAATCACAAAAAAATTATCACATTACCTTGAAAATTTTTTTAAAAAGAGAATACTGACTTGTTCGTCCTTATTTTTTTATCTACAAACATGTAGATAAATACAACATTTAATTTCTTCAAAAACATCACATCTTGTACACACACATCTATTCAAAATTTGATAAAAATTTATATTTTGAGAGATTCCACCAGTAAACACAATTGGTGTTTTCGTCAATGCACAACATGTCCCACGAATCACTCCATTGAAGGTCATTCCTCTCGTGTATGTATTTCATACACTTAATGACTCATCTAACATGTTAATATATGTTAGTGGTAAAGGCAAATAATAATTTTATAAAATAATTGAAATAACAAAAAGTACATGAACGCAAGAATGTGATGAATAACGGTAGTTTATGTATTTGTTATCACTATCTTCAACCACTACCGGATTGTCATAATTCGTGTAGAAAAAAGTAAACAAAACGTATGTGTGACTTTATTTTCTTTATTTTTTTGAAACAACCTCTCTGGTTGCAAAACATACGTTTTATCTATTTTTTTAAGCATATTCAATTGATGTTTCGCAACATTAATACTTTGGTATTCTAATGATGTTCCCTCTTGTGTAATCCTTGGAGCATCAATGTATATAACGTATGTCACATAATGTACTTGTTCGATACAAAACAATGTCAGACTTGAATAATACTTCACAGGTATTGCAATTATCAGTCCTCAACCTTTTTAAGGCTTCTCGATGTCCCTACAAAAAATAAAACAATAATCCAAAATATTTAGTGTATAAGTTTCCACTTTTACTACAGTACATTTGTATACACTAAATATTTTAGATTATTGTTTTATTTTTGTAGGGTCGTCGAGAAGGCGTTAAAAATTTTAAGAACTTATAATTGCAATACTTGTGAAGCATTATTCAAGTCTGACATTGTTTTGTATCGAACAAGTAGATTATGTAACATATGTTACATACACTGATGCTCCATGGATTACGCAAGAGGAAACATCATTGGAACACCGGAGTATTAATGTTGCAAAACATCAATTGAATGTGCTTAAAAAAATAGATAACACGTATGTTTTGCAACTTGAGAAGTTGTTTCAAAAGAATAAAGAAAATGAAGTCAAAAATACGTTTTGTTTACTTTTTTCTGCAGGAATTATGACAATCGTGGTGATTGAAAGCAGTAATGACAAATATGGAAACTACTGTTATTCATCACATTATTGGCTTCATATACTTTTTGTTATTTCAATTATTTTATAAAAGTAATATTTACCTTAACACTAACATATATTAATATGGTATGGGAGTTATTAAGCGTATAAAATATATACACGATAGAGATGATTTTCAATGTGATTCGTGGAACAAGTTGTGTATTAACAAAAACACCAATTGTATTTATTTATGGAATCTCTCAAAATGTAAATTTTGAATAAATGTGTGTACAAGACACGATATGTTTGAAAAAATTAAATGTTGTATTTATCTGCAGGTTCATAGATTAAAAAAAATATGGACGAACAAGTCAATATTTCTCCTTTCAAAAAATTTTCAAGGTAATGTATTAATTTTTTTTTTCTTTTTGTGAACGAGATTTTATATTTCAATTTTTTTTCTAGAAGATGAAAGACGTGTCGAATAATCTTTATGTAGACGATTTCAATAGTTTTATCAGAAGAAGGTGAAAAGAAGACAATAGAAGTGTTGATGATATTTACACGTGGGTGTACAACCATTCCATTCATTGGGATGTAGAAAGATCATGACACGTTCATTTTAATAGCGCATCATTTTTGCAAGACGCATGATTTAAAATCAGTTATTATTTTCTTTTTTGAAATGAAGAAACTATGAAATGGAAGGCAAATAAAAACTCAATAACCTATTATGCAATTTACAATCACGAATTGCAAGATACCGTGTATCGGTCAATTTTATGATGAAATTGCAGTGTTTGCACATAATTTGCATAAAATATTACTGAGAGAAGCATAGAAAAAATATTTAATATTGATTATAACAATATTTAATGAATAGAAAAAATTTCGTTCTAAAGATGCGCTTCTTAATATATGTCAATGGTTGCTAATTCACTTATATATAGAAATGTTTTGTAAAAGTTATAGTTTGTCCTTGATAAAGTGGTCGTTCTATGCTTAAGAGTTTTTTACAAAAGAGATGCTAGAAAAAAGAATTGGATCATAGAAAATTTCTGTAAGTGAATGTAGATAAGGAATTTTCAAAATTTTATATTTGTTTTCACTGTCAATTTCATGTTTTTTGTTAAGGTACAACTAAATAGCTCAAGAGTTTGCAGGTTGGACAAGTTTTCTTGTATTAGAAAGTTTTTAGTTTAGGCAACAAGATTGTCGATGCAGTATTTATTCGTCCCGGGACGAACTCCGCAACGTCAGAGTTGATACCATAGTAGAATTCAGCTGCTTTCTCGAAGATTTCTGGACTTCCGGGGATGTCTGAAAGATTGATTCTTGTAAGGTCTGCTTCTTTGCATTCCTCTGTCAACTTTGTGAAGTAATTGTTGGCCTCTAACATGAACTATAAAATTGCAGTTTTCTACTGAAGGTGATTGGAAAAGTTGTACTGCCCACACGTTCTGAAAATGATTTTAAGAGGCTGGTAGGGTGAGTGGAAAATCAATGGAGACCCACCTTCCCTGCATCTCGTCTGATGATACTGCGTGGAAAAAATATTGCCTTCCCTAGCTGTTAACGGCGGCTCCAAGATATTCTTCCAAGTCGCTGGATATATTTGTTCATCACTTGGCGGCTCAAGGGACTAAAGAGGGATGGGAATACGGTGCTGCTGCGGCGGCGTACTTGTTCCAGGTCAACGGCAATGTGTTGGCCAGGCGTCAATTTGAAAGGCAGATAACATAGTAAGTGACATTCATTGTACCAAATTCATACTTCATTGCATTAAAGATCCAAGTGAGAAGCATACTGTGTTGCGCGCAGAGGTCATATCCTATGGGGGTTGAAGGTTTGGAGGCTACAAAATTGCTTTGTCAGGTTTGAATCCCGTTCTTCCATTCTCCTCAAACTTTACATTTCTGCATTAATAGTTTCAAAATCCATTTATGTTGGAGGACTCCAATATGCTTTTGAATACTTAGAGTGACCAATATGTGTGTTGATAGGTTAAATGAAATGCAGATGGAACAACCTAAACGTGACATCTCTCATTCAAGCATCACTTTAACCCTGATTATACGACAATGGATCATAATGTTAATTTTTAGATCAATTGTTGTTTTGGATTTTTATTTTAGATTAATTGCAGCTCGTCGTCAAAGCGTTAACATCAAACGTGACAGAGATGGTAGCGGTGTCAATTTATCAGAATTCAGTGGTTAATTTGTTAGCAAAAAAAGAATGATGGTTGGCTTGTCAAAAACAGGAAAGGATGGTTGCCTTTTAATCATATTTTCAATTTGAATTACTATAACTTCAATTTAATCTCTATATTTCCTCTAGTAATGATCCTTTTAAATTACATTCTAGAACATACAAGTTATACTTAGTGGATTCTTGACTTCACTTTGATCAACTCTAATCTCTATGTTGTTTCAAGCAGTAATAGTTATAAACTAAGTGAAATAGACAACCAAGTTAATTTAAAGGATTTAACAAGTGTTTAAGTTAATATTCAAAAATTTCAGCTGAATAACTTTTAAATTTATCAGTCTTTTGTCATTAGCAAAAACAAAAAACAAATATCTAAATATGTGTGGCAAAAAAATAGCCCAAGAAGAAAAAATAGATCAATATTTACTAATGAATAACAAAAATTCAAAAAACTATTTCTATTACGAATTAGACGAAAATCCTTATAATAATTCTTATGAAAATCTTAATTATATAAAACAAGAAATACCAGAATCTAATAATACAAATAAAAAACGAATATACAAAGAAACTCAAGATACATGATTTAAAGACTATAAGTAAGGATACTATTATAATGGAAAATAGACAAAAGTACCAATACGATACATACTAAAAATATAAAATACTCATAATTCAAATATACTAAATATTGATTATGAGGAAAATAGTTACAAAACTGTACAATATTAGAAAAATAAAATAAGTGTATTTATACAATTAAATTAAGAAGTAAAAGAATTATCACCAATAAATTTATTTAACTATATAACACATCAAATTATTACGATAATATATAATTATTTAACATTATTTGATATACCATCTAAAATTTTAATCGTTAAAATAAATTTAATAACAACTTTTAAAAATATAGTTCAATTATTAATTCGGGCTCAAGATAATGGTACCATCCGTATAATCTGGTAATTTAAAAAAGATGTAATAAATAAGAAATATGTGACGTCGAAATGTGATTAGTATCATCCACCTGGAGCACTGCTACGTGGCAGGCGGGAATGGTAGTTTTCAAGTTCAACAATGGCGATTGGCTGCACGGCACCCACCGTGGTTGACCAGTCTTCCATCGGACTTGGGGAGACTTTGTCCCTCGTCAAGCAGCCATTAATAAGCTTCATCTAACTTCTTTCTTCCCATACTTACTTCCCTGCACGATATAAATCCCTTCTCATTCTCTCACATTTCTAGATTCCTAAAATATCTCCAAATCCCCACTCTTCCAAAATGAATGATTTGTTCTCTTCCCGGTCTTTCTCCCGCGATCGCCCCGGCGTCGAGATGACCAATTCGAATTCAGAAACCGCCGTCAACCTCGACAAGTTCTTCGAGGACGTCGAGTCCGTGAAGGACGAGCTGAAGGAGCTCGAGGATTTGTTTTCCCGATTGCAACGCTCTCATGAGCAGAGCAAGACTCTCCACAACGCTAAGGCCGTGAAGGAGCTCCGTTCACGCATGGATTCCGACGTATCGCTCGCTCTCAAGAAAGCGAAGCTCATTAAGGTCCGATTGGAAGCTCTTGACAGGGCTAACGCTGCTAATCGGAGCTTGCCTGGTTGCGGACCTGGATCTTCGTCGGACCGGACTAGAACGTCGGTGGTCAACGGGCTGAGGAAGAAGCTGCATGATGCTATGGAGAGCTTCAACAATCTGAGGCAGCAGATCTCATCTGAGTACAGGGAAACCGTAGAGCGGAGGTACTTCACTGTGACCGGTGAAAATCCCGACGAGAAAACCCTTGACCGGTTGATCTCAACAGGTAATCCATTACTCACAAGGGCATTTTCGGCATTTTCAATTTTATCAGGATCCAACATGTATTTTAAGAGTAAACAGTATCATTATCCTTTAGTTACATGATTGAATACATTCTTATGATTAAGCTGAATTACAGAGAAAATGCTCAGTGCCCATTTGCTGCTCTGTTCACTACTGAAGCCCAGGAAATTTCACAAACTGTTTTTAGAGAACAAGTCTAATAAACATAATGCATAAACAACAATCTGTATCCTGAAAACAGTTCAAAAAGGGGGAGAACAAGTCTAGAAAACATAATGCATAAACGACAATTGTATCCTGAAAACAGTTCAAAAAGTGGCAAATTACTAACAATCCCAAAAGCTTAAGCTTGTGGGTTGAAGTATAATTTAATCATTTATAATTTCACTTAACATTCCCCCTCACATGTAAGCCAATTTCTTTTTTTTTATTGGTCCTTACATGTGGATTTTTTTAATGGAGTTAATTTTTTTGGATTTGCTGAAATTCGAACTTGAGATCTCTAGCTCTGATACCATGACAAATTACCAACAATCCCAAAAACTTAAACTTGTGGGTTGAAATATAATTTAATCATTTATAATTTCACTTAACAAAAAGGGATCTTCAAAAGTTTTTTTTGCTGTACAGTTTATTTGCTTTGTTATCATCATATGGGTTGCTTTACTTTCTAGTATGTGTTCTTTATAGAGGAAGCAGTTTGGCTCGAGGGTGTTTTCTTACCCTGTATTGTTCTACATTTTTCAGTTAATAATAATTTTGATTACTATGAAAAGGGTTATATTGAATATTTGGAATCAATATCTTCCTCTGATATTGTATTGACCTGCATAATATAAATCATTCGCTTTGAATGGTTTTTGCCGTTTTCTTAGATCTTCTTGTTCAAAGCAAATTTTGGTGACTCTAAACTAAGGATTAGTTTTGAATATTTGGAAGCAGTTTCCTCTGTTATTATAATGACTTACACAACATAGTTGATTGATTTTAAAGTAGACTATATGCTATAGATTTTTGGATAAAGTATGAAGAGTCAAATCTCAAATTTGTGAATCTCAAATGCTCTCCGATGTTCAGGCGAAAGTGAGACATTCTTGCAGAAAGCCATTCAAGAACAAGGAAGAGGCAGAGTTTTGGACACCATTAATGAGATTCAAGAGAGGCATGATGCAGTTAAAGATATGGAGAAGAACCTCAAGGAACTCCACCAAGTTTTCATGGATATGGCTGTGTTGGTGCAGGCTCAAGGAGAGCAACTGGACGACATCGAGAGCCAGGTGGCGAGGGCTCATTCGTTCGTCAGAGGCGGAACACAGGAGTTGCATACGGCAAGGGTGTA
Source organism: Begonia loranthoides (assembly GCA_022433065.1). Lineage (NCBI taxonomy): Eukaryota > Viridiplantae > Streptophyta > Magnoliopsida > Cucurbitales > Begoniaceae > Begonia > Begonia loranthoides. The sequence continues at coordinate 15,786,145 of CM039476.1, read as the reverse complement.
CCAGAAAAATACTCGGAAATGGGTAATTATTTCTACCATTGTTTTGCTTATTATCATCATTGTGATTGTTCTGATAGTCGTAAAGCCTGGAAGTAAAAGTGGGAATAGTGGAAATAGTGGGAATACAACACCAACTTAGGATGCAAAAAAAATTTATGGATTGATGTATTCTTATGTAGTTTGGAACCCTTTTTTTTCGATTTTTTGCTTGATTGTATTCTATCTGATGTTCATTTGAGGAGATGTTGAGATCGAATTACCTTATATATGTCAATTTATCGAGAAAATTGAATTCGATTAGAGTTTTGGAAGGCCATTTTGTATTCTAATGTGGTTTGGGAACACTTTTTTTAGGCCTTTTTGCTCGATTGTACTCTATCTGATGTTCATTTGAGGAAATGTTGAGATGGAATTACCTTAAATATATCAATTTATTGAGAAAATTGAATTAGATTTGAGTCTCGGAAGCCATTTTGTGTTCTTATGTTGTTTGGAACACTTCTTTTTCGCCTTTTTGCTCGATTTTATTCTATCTTATGCTCATCTTAGGAAATATCAAGATAGAAGTAGCTTAAATATATCTATTTATTGAGAAAATCGATCGAGGATGAATGCAATGACGAGAATCTTTATGATCCTGCAACAACTCGATCGATAAAATGAAATCTATATTTCATCGTCTATAAGAGTTTACTTTTAATACGCGAATTATCGGGTTGTTTAGGAACAAGATTTTGAAAGATGATAAGCAAAACATTGAGGCAGAGAAGGCCAACCTAATCTCTATGCCTCGAATGTTTATTTAGTTTTGGGTAAATGACAAATCAATCATCGTGGTTTAAGATCAATGACAAGTCAATTACTATAGAATTTTTTTAACAAGTTAACCACTCACGTATGTTAAAATGACAAATCCAACATCACGTAGACGTTTACCGTTAAAAAGTTGGGTGATAACGCCGAAACGCCCCGCTCCGCTCCGACGTTCTGAATTCAAAACGCCTAACGCGGAGAGTTCTAATTTTCTGAAGAATTCAGAACGCCCAACGCAAGGCGTTCTGAATCGTTGTGGTGTATGGTGCGAACACATCGCAAAAATAGCGGTGTCTGATGCGAAGATTAAAACCGAAAAATTTTTTGCACCAGACGCCGCACGAAAGAGTTTATTGAGAGAGGGAGGGAGAGAGAGAGAGGAGACGCCGCACAATTGTGCGGCGTCTGGAGAGAGAGAGAGAGACTGACTGAGAAGCCGCACTATTGTGCGGCTTCTCAGTGTGTGAGACGCCGCATAATTGTGCGGCGTCGAGAGAGAGAGAGAGAGAGAGAGGCCGCACAATTATTGTGCGGCGTCTCAAAAGAAAGAGAGAGAGAGGGAGGAAAAGAGAAAGAGAGAGAAAGAGCTTTCTCTCTCTCTCTTTTGAGAGGCCGCACAATTCCCTCACTCTCCCTCCCTCCCATCTCTCTCTCTCCTTCCCTCCCTCAATAAACTCTTTGGTGCGGCGTCTGGTGAAAAAAAATTTTCGGTTTCAATCTTCGCACCAGACACCACTATTTTCGCAATGTGTTCGCACTTGACACCACAACGATTCAGAAAGCCCCGCGTTGAGCGTTCTGAATTCTTCAGGAAATTAGAACGCCCTGCGTTGGGCGTTCTGAATTCAGAACGTCGGAGCAGAGCGGGGCGTTTCGGCGTTTGGACGTTGACATCCAGCTTTTTAACGGTAAACATCTACGTGATGTTGGATTTTTCATTTTAACATACGTGAGTGGTTAACTTATTAAAAAAAATTTTATAGTGGTTGATTTGTCATTGACCTTAAACCACGATGGTTGATTTATCATTTACCCTTTAGTTTTAATAGAACTGAAACTTGAGTTTAATTTTATATGTAAGTATTTAGTCATTCTCAATTTATAAACATTTAGATTTGACTAAAATTTTGATCGTGGATTGACATAGATTGTTCAAATATTTAATTGGGTAATTAACAAAACAACCATTAAACTATAAAATAGGTGACAAGATAAATATTAAATAATTCTCGCTAATAAATATAATACTGAACTATAAAAAATAAACGGAACAATCATCGTTGTCACGTTTTTTGTTGGAAATGTGAAAATACCATTTCAGCAGTGGATACTTGTCTTTCACTGTTGGTGTAGAAAATATTATTTCTGCTGCGAAAAATACCTTTATAATTGTGATTTTTTTTTTCGTAGCAGATACTTGCTTTCTGTTACAAAAAATGCATTTTCAGCTATAAAAAAATTCCTTTCCACGCCAGATACTTGTCTTCCGTTGCGGAAAAACATATTTTTGGAATAAGATTTACTTTTCTCAACGAAAACTCAATTTCCACTGTGGAAGACAAGTTTAATTTCTAACGGAAGACGTGACAACAATATTTACACCATTCATTTATTATAGTTCAGTATTTTATTTGTTAGTGAAAATTGTTTAAGTTTGTCTGCTCACTGATCTCATATTTAAGTGGTTGTTTTGTTAATTTTCCTATTTAATTTCATAAATTTTTACCTTGTTCAATTATTAAAATTTGGCATGAAATGACAATTTCCTTCGTGATCAACATGCACGAATCAATTATAGTTAAATATAATATTTAAAATTTAATCGTTTCGAGCGTAACGACTAAAATTTTGCGCATTTTTAGTACTTGATCTAAAATAATTCTATCGCCCAAATTTTAGTTGACACAACTTGGTTTGTACAATTGATAACATATGCCAAAGATTATCACAACACAAACCCATTTTTAATAAACAACAATCATGAAATTCAACACTACAATCACTAAAACAAGGCACAAATCACACTCAAAACATTGAACTTCAGCAACATCACTCCTAAACTTTCAGTCCACACACACAGAAGAAGAACAATGATCTCCACAGTTCAATTGGAGAGTCTAGTTCATTATTTCACAGAAGATGAAGATTACCATCTCCAGGCTGCAAAGCTTGGAAAAAGAGAAGGCCTTCATGAAGAAGGATTAGCCAAAAATGACTTGCCATTTGCGACCAAATGATCGGCGGGACAATCCACTGAACCGACGCCTGATATGGTCACAGCAAGGAATGCATAGCACTTTCAGTATCAAATGCCAAGGTTGCAGATACTATCTGCTGCAAAAATCCACTTACTAGGCATGACAACTCCATGTCTAAACTCGGAAAGTGGGTGTAAAGATGGCCCGAGATGATTGATTCGAAACCAATCAAAATCTCCCCTTGAGTACAGGCTTGTCACCTCGGAACCCGAAAAGTTCGAGCCAGAACCGCTTATGTCCTTTGGCGAGTTTAAGGTTCCACTGTCGGATTGCACGACTGTGGAGCTCAAAGAACCAGATCGAGACACTATTGCAATCTCATGTTTTTTCGTTTCGGATTTAGTTTCCTCGTTCTTTGAATCCTTTTTGTTCAAGAAACGGCCCCCCGATCCTCTCGCTCTTCGAACTGCATGGAGATGGCGAGACTCGTGCATATATGGCTATAAAACATGACAACAAGTTCAATTGCCTAGTGTACGCAATTTGCATTTGCAAGATACGGATTGAATGTTTTCACTCATAGAAATGTTGTAAGAGTTCATAATTGAGTGGAATCAAACTACAGAAATTCAATCCAAATAAATCATCACATTATAAAACAACTATGGGTGAAAATAAATATCCCATATGTAAGTCTATATATATGAATGCATGCATGTATGCACATATATAATAATTTCCGTAACTTGTGTATTTATTCATGATTTACATATGTGTATGTATGTATGAATGAATTTACGTAAAAGACGGATAATCAAATTGGTTTAAGTTGTAGTACATTCTTGTTAAATTGTTATTCTCTCCTACAAATCTTGCGTTATAAATCGAACAATAAACTGAAAAAGAAAATACGAAATTTGAATATTTAGATTAACATGAAAAAAACCATTTCGAAAAAAAAAAATTACGAATATAGAAGAAGTTCACTATGAGGAGACTAAATTACAACCGTTAGTTTTGCAACTCAAGATTATATGTATTTATAGAGTAAAAAAAACTCTAAATAAAATCTGTAATAAGGGGTCATCAGCCCGACCCAAAAAAAATTTGAGTAATCAAATTCTAACAATCTCCATCTTGACACTAATTCCTTATAAAATATCTATAATGCATGTTTTGTAGCCCGACTCAAAGAATTTGGTTCACTGAATTCTAACAGTTTGTTAAATGGTTTTCAGCGTCTCATGTATGTACATGCATACAATAGTCTCTTTCACACTTATATATGTATGTACATACTCATGTATAATATCTTAGAATTTTCTCTGAAGGGTTAAGATAATCCACGTGCTCATCGATGGCTTTAAACGACTAAAAGTTATCACCTTTGATTGATTCTGGACTAATCTCAAGAGATGTTTCAAATGGTCTAATTTAGATCAATCTTATAAAGAACGCTTGAGATGTAGATCAAAGAATTCATACCTTGTGAACCCTCGTCATCACTGCCTTTGCACGGGTCTGCCTGCGCTTAATGATTCTGTTGTATTGCTTGGCATTCACATATATCGGTCCATGTTCAGTTGCTAGGCTCCAAGGTAGCTTGATTCGGCTCTGAAATATAAATAGACAAGTAATTTTAAAAAATGGCAAAAATTATAAACTTTTTTGACATGAAGTGGTAAAAAGGGAGAAGGAGAGCTTCAAACTTTAAAATAAAAATTTAAAGAAAACCAAAGTAAATTTAAAGTAAAGGCAATATTATATTAACCAATGAATCTAGAATGAGGTTTTGGGAGAAATTATGCGTGAAGCTTGTAATTAGCTTATGCATGTAAAATATGAAGGACATTGTTAGATTTTGGTCTACCCCGATTTCTATTAGGGCTAAGCTCATGGGCTCGCATTGTAAATCTCATTTAGAGTTTTATTTTTCCTATAAATTCATAGAAGATAAAGTCGCAAAACTAGCGGTTATATTTTGATTTTCCTAGTAGATTTATTCCTCTTCCTGTGATTTTTTTTCAGAAGGGTTTTTCCATATAAATCTAGTATCCCAAAATTGAGTTTCTAGCAATGACTACTTTGTAATGCAATAACTATTGTTAAGTCTTTATGATTCAATTTTTAATAGAACTTCCCTAAAGGATTGAGCCAAGCACAATATAAAGAAACTATCAGATTTTGTATATAATTTTACTAAAGGTAAAGTTATGTTTACTCTTTAATTCTATACTCTAATTTTACTTCCTCACATTGTGCTTACGCGACTCATTAATTGGTATAATAATTAAGATCAATTATAAATAATTAAAGTAATACATTAATTGTACCAAATAATAATTACCACGTTCGAAGATAAGATTGAAGGGTAATTAAAAGGGAAAACTTAATATTACTCCCCTACTAAATACCTACTTCTCTAGATATACAAGATTAAAAACTAACAATCATCTCCAATAGGTTAAAAAATTCTAGCTTTTCCATTGAAGAGTAGCATCTCAATGATATCTCGAGCCGCAAAATGATATCTCGAGCCCCAAATAAGCAATCGAAGATTAACTTTCAATCCAAAGATTTCTTGAAGTGGACAAAAAAAGGTTTTTGCGGTTTTTTATTGCCACACGTAGCAGAGCAAGGTTGGGCCATTGAATATTTCTCAACACATTTTCAAGGCTATGCATTTGCAATGGGAAAAAAAAATATTGACCTAAACTTAGATGGGAGGAATTCCATGTTAGATACCAAAATTGATGGGAGGGTTAAAAGAAACGAACTGATATTTGACGACTGTAAGTGAAAAACGTTCCACAGCATTGATCAATAGAACGATTCTTTGCATAGACCTATAATTTTAGGTAAAGAACAATAAAGAGTGTGAGAGAAAAATAGATGAGATAAAATGACTGTTCGTTGTTTTTAGCTTGCAGCGTAAGTTTCAATTGTGAAAAGATCATACCAAGGGCAGACAAAATGGCGATTCAGGAGATGTAGCTGCTGAAGGTCTTTGCATATTCTCAGAATTTTTACTGTCACCTGCATTGAAGTTGGGCAAATCTTAACAATCACATCGCATTTACAAAAACATTTACCTTCTATGCAACAAACTAGAAAAAAGAAGAGGTTTGAGCAAATGGGCAAAGATATGTCATGTATTTGAAGGAAGAGGAAGATGTAAATCATCTTTTGCTTCACCTGATTTGTAACCAAAATTTTATTTAAGTAGGAGTGAAAAAGGTCGTATTGTGACAAAAGGTTGAGTCGCAAAACTTGCCATGTACATTGATCTTTTTAATAGTGAATTCTCTGCCCGTGATTTTCTATCATTAGGCTTTTCTGAGTGAATCTTGGGATTCAATTCTCATTATTATTTTTGTGTAAAGTACAACCTACACCATAACGTTTTAGGTCATTTACAAATTATACCATAAACTATTTTCTTAACAAAAAGAATATTCATATTTTAGCTCAATTTATTCGTTAAACACAACATGTGTATACCATATTTTTCATTTAAGCAAGTGTTTTAACCCAATTTCAAACTCCTTCGATTTCAAACTATGTTGATCGTGCGATAGAGTTTGAAATCAGGTTAAAAATTATCAATGGGTTTAGAAATCGGGCACTTCATTAAATGGAAAACATGGTACGCATATTGTTGGATTTAACAGATAAATTGATGAAAATGTCTAAATTGTTGACATCTAAAAGGTGGAAGTTTCTTTTGTCCACAAAAAAGATTTAACCATAGGGTCTAAATTACATTTTCCTCTTGTGTTTTTCGTATTATTGTTCAATATTTCAATACCCGTAAGAAGAGTCTCTTGGTCCGTACAAAAAACAAACCAAATAATCTTCAAAATTTGAAGTGACACATATAAACAACAAGAAGCAAATCAATACATAACTTCAGCCAAGACCTTTACAAGAACAATAGTAATATCAAACAAGTAAGGCTACCTGCAAAGACAATAAATGAAGAATTGCTCTCCTTTTCCAAGCTTTTTTCTGAAATCTGCCCATTTTTTTTAGTGGTGTTTCGCTGCTCACCTTCACTTCTTGGCTGCTCAATCGAAAATGCCTTGACATTTCCACAAGATTCGTTGAAAACTGATTGAGATCCTAGCCAATGAGCAAATGATAGTTGACCAATTGTTGGCAGTGCCATTGAGAATCTGAAAATGAATCAAGAAACAATTACAATCTGATCGTTTCAACTAAATTTAGGAATTTGGAGCTCAGACTGAAAAAACCTAGGAATTTGGGAATTCTGGGGAGGATAGAAAAGACAAACTTCAAAATCGAATGGGAAATTAATAAGCAATAAATGGATAGAATCCTCCAAAATTCCAACGAAAAATTCTTTTCGACCTGAACAGCTGAAGATGATTTGAAAATGAACATAATTATAAAAAATGGAAAAACAATGGCGCAAATGAACCAAGGAAGTCAGAATTGAAAATGGTATAAGTCACTGGAAATGAAAAACTACAGATTGATCATACATATATGCAAGACGGCAATCGTCCCTGCATGAACGCCGCCTGTCGAGAAAATAAAAGAAGAAACAGAAAAAAAAAATGCGAAAAAACACAAGTAGAAAAGCTAGAACGCCCAAAGAAAAAATCGTTTTGGGATTTCAAACAGAGCACCAGAATCAACAGAACGAACCAGAAGATCTGAAGAAAAGAAAGCAAGTAATCTGGCTAAACTTCCCAACAGAATAAATCTATTACGGAAGAGAATAAGAAGAAGAAGAAGAAGAAACAGAGGACAGTTGAGTACTACTGAGGGGGGAGCAGCAGTACAGAAGAGCAGCTGCTATAATGGCAGAGCAGAGTGTGAAGAAGAGTAAAGGGGATGAAATAGAGCTACGCATAAGGACAAAAATATCCATTTAGCAGCCATGTCGGTACAATTTCAAGCAATCCACAAGGAGAGAGAGAGAGAGAGAGAGACACCAGGTACAAGGGTAGAAAAGGACCAGGCACTCGAACCAATCATCTTTCACTTTCACGAAATTCCTTTCTACAATGTTATATTAGCCATGCATATGTGCCTATGCTTATACGTGTATATATATACATGATGCATATACATACATGATGCATACACTTATACATACATACACAGACAAATGCATATGTGTGTGTATATATGTATAAGCATTACACCATGTGTATGTATATATATACACACATAAATATATTATATTAGTCATGCATATGCATATGCATATAGATATGCTTTTTTATATACATATACATACATACATAAATATATTATATTAAACATGCATACGGGCATATGCTTTTATATATATATATATATTGGTGCAGAAGAAAAAAAGAGTTCTTATTAATATTAATCATGATCTATAATGTCTTTTTAACTGATAACTTAAAATTTTTTTTTTATTATCTAAAATTTTAAGTTTGAAGCATTAGCAATAGATACCTTTAATGTTAGGGGGGCCGTTAAATGTTCTTACTTTCTGCAGCAGAAGATAAGTATTTAATACAGACAAAAAAAATTTTGCTGTGGAAAGAGTATTTTTTATTTGCGAAAAATACTTTTTTTGCTCGAAGGATTTACTTTTCGCAGCGAAAGATAAATATCTGATGTGAAAATGATATATTCTACAGCGAAAGACAAATATATGTTGTGGAAAGTAAGTCTTATTTCAGGGGTATGTGGTTGCAGAAGTGTTGACATCCATTATTTAACGGACCTCTTAATAATAAAGATATCTGTTGCTAAGGCATCAAACTTCAAATTGTTAAATAACAAGAAATAAAAGTTCAAGACGTAAATTAAAAAGATTTTATAACTCAAGATTAATATTAATAATTACCAAAAAATTGAAAAGAGAGTCATTACAATATTAATAAAATGAAAAATATTATTATAATTCAAATCTATAAAGGCAAGCAACATAATGCTTATTTTTTCTATATTTAGAATTTTGTATTAATTCATTTTACTTAACTAAGTATAAAATATGCTGAAAAATGGGTCACCTATTCACTAAAAAATAATATATATATTTTTAAAGAAAATCAAACATTATAAAATATTTTTTAAAATAACAAAATTGCTTTGAAAACCCTAATATTAGGTTTCAATCCTTTTCTCGGACCATAGGTCTCGTTCGATTTGGTTTGATTTAATTGTTAATAACTGACTTTAATTTATATACTTATTTCGGTTTCTTGAATTATGTTTCAACTTGTTCTTTTGTAGCAATCTGTCACGTGAGAATGAAAATAGTTGAAAACCTAACTAATATAAAGAGAGTTGCATAATTATAAATTAATTGGAAAAGTAGAGAAAATCGATACCAAGAATAAATCTGTGTAGATTTACCCTCATCAAAGCAATAGGCCTGATCAAGCTCACTCGAAATAGGGTGGTCCGCAGTCGAACCTGCCAACCTTGGACCTTTGGGTCGACCTGCAAACCCATTATTTTTAATTGTCGATAACCGAATTTTCCCTTAACACATAAGCCGAAAGAAAAATTAACTATAAACCGTTAGAAAAAGGTCAATTCATCTGTTGAAAAACAAATTCAGGCCTAACACGATATCAGATTAGACACTGTGTAAACATTGTAAAAATAAAATTTGATTTGGACCGAGCAAATTGCTAACTCAAGTGCGGATTTCGATCCAAAGGAGATACTACAATGTTATCGGAGCAAGAGTAACGTATGTGGTCAACTCATTATGACAAGAAATCTTAGGTTATTTGCTAAATTTATACGTATTTTCATTTGCTTTCTCTCGTTATTCACGTTTGCACTTTTAAGGGAGGCTTGTTGGAGATGCTTTGAAAAGGGTGTGTAAATAAAGACCGTTGGATCTGCAATCCACATCAGAAAGTGTCATCTTTTACTCTTACGTCACAGTCCATCAACATGATGAACATTTTTCTCTGTAAATTAGTGTCTCAACGAACATGGGTGCTCCTCAAAAAGCTTGCTTTCATCACCCATGGACTCTATTGTCTCTCTCTCTCTCTAGATTTCTCTCCCTAGACTTTTTTTTTTTTTTTTTTGGTTGAAGTATGATAACATGATGAGAAGGCTTGAGCGTGAAAGGCGAAGGTAATGATTTTGAATTGACGTATCCAAACGATTGTCATATTCGTTGAAAAATACAGGTTAACTTTACGTTTTACTCTGTATAATATTATCCGTTTTGAGTCGAAGATATAAAAGTTTTTACTTTGAATGATTTGTGTTATCGCGGAGAGAAAAACAAACTATGTTTATTTACATTTATCGGGTGATTTCAAAAAGTTCCTACGAATTTGAATTAAGTTTTAGCGATTACTTAATCTTGAGTCGTTTTCGTTTGAACAAGACAAACTTTTGCATATTTCACGGGTTTTTCTTTCGTTTCCATAAAAGCGTAACTTTCTTTTGTGATTAAAAAAATAGAAACTATCGAGAGATGAGAATTAGAGAGAGACAGACAGAAATAATACAAAATTTTTGTTGCTAAGGCCAGAGATTTTGTCTTTCATAACGATAATGATAGATTAGATATAATCCATGTTGTTTAAAGTGATCTTATCTTATTGATTATTAATACATTAAACTCAATAATTGATCTAGCATAGGTCATACACCAAAACGAAACTCACTTTACCCGCTTTCCAATGGTAGGACCCGCGAAAAAAAACATACACGTATTACATTTAGTTCTTGCTGATTAAGAATCGTATCTATTGCTACTGTCGTTTTACCAGTCTGTATGTCCCTAATAATTAATTATGCTAACCACATCCTATATGTATTATTGAATCAATATCAATAAGTTCTCTTTGAAGAGGCTCATATACAGAACGTCTCGAAATAATACCAAGAGCAGGAGATTCAATTAATCGAGATTTAGAAGATGAAATTTCACCTCGACCATCAATATGTTAGCTAGGGCATTTATAACATGCCCTAAAAAAAACTTTACTTTAGTATTTCCTCACGATGCGATATTTTCTCAAATGGGTCGGATGGTTTTGGCCTGTGGCTTGAGGAGGCTTGACCCAAAGTTTGTGGGATTAGATTGGAGGGTCAAAAGATGGTGAATTTTAGGCACCAACAATCTCATGTATTATAGTATGATATGTGCTTATAATTAATTAAAGATATGGTTGTGAACTTGTCCGGAGAGAGAAAGTATGTCATTCTCTCTCTATCTATTCTATAACAACATAAACTCATGCATGCAAACATCTTGATTGACTAGACAAAACAAGGGTACATTTCTCCTAAGGCCATCTTATTTAGACATAAACTTTAGCCATTTGACTTCCATCGGTGATTAACGATGCTAAAAATCATCGATGTTGTTAACCTGCCAAAACATACCTATTGAACCAATCTGATATGTTTCTGGCAATTTGACGAATTGAAGCAGTTTATTTCCGCATACAACTAGCATATCCGAGTAAAACAAATTTGGATTTTGGTTTAGTCGAAATAAAGAATTAGATTGCATTTGGTTTGCTTCTCTACCGTCTCGAAAATTTTAAATTGCTCTTTGACTTGTTGTGAGAGATATCTTGCAAGATCAGCCTGGATCCGCAGGTAAAGTCAACCTATCAATTTTGCCAAATTTTAACTATAATTATTTTTCTCGTTTTAAAATCTATACATGTAGAGTTGAAGGAACTACTTTTATTTTATATTTTCATTATTTACTAGTGTAAATGATGTATTGGAATGAATTCTATTTTATTTATATTAAAAAATAATAATAATAATTGTCATTTTCTCGTTTCAGTCTAAATTTCCCTCCGTTGACATTCACAAAAGTTTAGAAAAACCAGAAAAACTTCAACTCGACAGCATCAATGGCGGAACAAGCCGCTCCCATCATGAATCGCCACGCATCCTCCCATCCCCATTCCATATTCCTTCTCATCTCCCGCCCACCAAAACGAGAAACGCCACCGGGTTTCACCCTCCTTCAGATCAGCACATAAAGGGCGTCGCGTCGGAGTCGTCTTCCTCATCACCATCGTCTCCTACATCTGCACCCGAACCGCCCCGTCTGACCCGGCTGTTCGAAGGGGAATGCCTAACTCCGACACCGTTTTGGAAGTTGGGCCCGACGAGTCCACCATTTCCGGCTACCCTAAGCTGCCGTATACGGAAGCGAAGGTTCAGAGCAAAGATTCTTCTTCATCTTCTTGCTGTTCCATTTATTGGGAGATTATAAAGAGCGTGACAGTCTTCAACTTTCTTAGCTCTTTATTAGACTTCAAACCTTAAATCTAATTTTCAAACCATCAAATTTCTCGAGTGGACCCGAATGTGGGTAAGATAGAAATGCTAAGTCAAACGACTTGATTTTCAGGTAGTGACATAAATATTTGGTATTTAATATGCATACTCCATTTTAATTATTTCATTTTCCACTTCCAACAACCAACAATATTTATAACTTCAATTTAATTTTTCAATTATGTTTCTTAAATAAGATTTCCATTTGAAAATTTCTAATTCCACTTACTTGACTAATTGACCAAAAAAATTCACACATGGTGGCTATACGACAATTTGGGTAACTTTTCAATATCTTGACCGATTTTAATGCGAAAAATTTATACGTAGAATTTATTTTCTTGAAAATTCTATGGTTTTGCATCTTGGGAATTTTCAAGATAATAAATTCTACGAGTAAATTTTTCACTTCAAAAATTTTCTCAAGCAATCACTATTTGGAAATCGTGAAACCATAAGCTTTGATATAAAAAAAATTTCTGTTACGACCCAAAGGTGGGCCTGGCAAAAACGCCGAGCCAAACGACCCGATCCACGGAAAAAACCTGATCGCCCAACCCAAAGCTTGTTAAATTATTGCAGAAGCCTAGAATAAATACCTAGTCGCGACCCACTTGTGATGACCCACGGTCAATATAGTGATTGCAAGAATAAAATTTTTGAAGTGAAAAATTTACACGTGAAATTTATTATCTTAAAAATTTTCGGATTTTACAGGTAGCACACATTTTAATATATATGTTATACGATCGAGTTGCAAAATTCATATTGTACTTCAATTTTGATATGAAAATATTATTTCACGTACATGTTAAGATTTTTTTTTTTTTTTACATAAAGCTATGAGAGATTTTATGAACAAATATGAATCAAAACAAACAATATTTGGCAATGACACATCTATTATAACTTTAATTCTTTAGTTACTAATTTGTAATTCCTTAAATCTAAAGCTAAACCTTATTCTATCTCGAGTTATTAAGATGAATGACATACTCGATCAATTGAAGAGTGCTAATGAATATAATAGTCGGGTTTTTAGTTTCTGTTTATAGTATCATCTCTAAAGTATATGTCTGACCAATATTATTTTATATATTTTAAGTCAAATTACAAAATATTGTACAAGAAATATATTTGTTTCTCATCAATTTCAATTTCTCTTCTCTCTGAGGAGAGTTCGGATCAAGCATTGGTCTCCTATTGCTCATGAGTTTTCGAGATCGAACATTTCTTTTGCAAGCATGTAAATATAGAATATCCTAGTGAAAAATGGTCAGTCTTAGCAACGAGCTTGGCTCAACCGACTTTGTGCAAGGTTGACCTACATGAAACCAGGGCCAGGTTAGACTTGAGATCATGCCAAACCCCGACCAAGCGTGGTACAAAAAATGATCTTCGGACTCAATTGCTTGAATCTAGCTTCGACAGGGCCCCGAGCCTCTGGCTGGTTGCCTAGGCTAATAAAATGATGCTACTCGAACAAAATTAGTGTATCTAAAATATCATAGGATAATATTAAGTTTAATTTTTAATTCTATATAATAATTTTGTATTTTAAAGTAACGATTTATTTTAATTATTATATTAATTAAATAATGGAAGAATGGATATATGATATATTATTTTCGAATTATTTATTGAAATAAAGCTAATGATATTTAATAAAAAATAATAAAGGAAATATTTAAATCATCTGGAACCGCCAATCAAGAACTCTTACAAGCTTCCTATAAAACCGATGTCTGACCCGCTTCTCCCAAAAGCCTCCGTCGTCATTTTTTCTTCTGCTTCTCGGTTTTCTCTCTCTAGGCTCTTCCGCTTCTCTTTCCCCTTACGGTTTCTGCAACTTCTTCTCTCCTCTCCTGGCATTTAACGCCCTAGCTCTATTCACCATGGATGATTTCTCGTCTGTGGATGACGACCAATGGAACGTCGATCTTAGTCCCCAGTACCGCTCTGCCCAACGCCCTCGCTTGCTTGAGGAATGCGACTCTGTTTCCGACGAATCCGAGAGTCAGAAGCTCTACTTCGTTTCTTACAGGTTGCTGAATCGGTTCTTGCTACTTTAATTGCTCGAGGAACTGGAATTTCGCTTGGTTTCGAAATGAAATTGGATTTTTTGTGGAAAGTTGCTGTTCTTGCGAAACGTCACATTTTTTTTTTGGTTTTTCCAGAGTATTAGATGTTTTGAAGTGGTTGCTCAAATGTTTATTGTAGAGTTGGAGAGGAATTGAATAGGACCTGGAAATTGATATCAATTTAGCTAGAAAGATACATGGGGGGTAATAAAATCTGTTTTTAATTATATAAAGTGCGGTGTCCAGGTGGTGGAAGGATGCGCAAAATGATAGCGATGATGTAGGAGGTGTTTTATATACTGTCGCATCAAATGACGATTCTGATACGCAATTTCTACTCTTTTTGAGCAAGGAAGAGGCTTCTGGAACGGATAATGATCCTTCGGAAGGATTTTCTGGTCGGGAGTATGCCTTGCTCAGCGAAGCAATGTGGTTGCAGACCTTGAAGCGGTGAGGCGTAATTTTCTTTTCACTTGAAGCTGTCGGCTTTAATATATGTTGTTGCAGAATTTTTTTCGAACGTCTTTTTTATTCTGACAGGTCTATAAGAAAATTGCCTAGTTTACCAAAATTTACTTAAGCAACATCTTGATCACTACGCTCTTTTGGGTGCCCATTTTTAATGCTAATCTCACTAGATATATAAAAAAGGCATCCTGATTTTTATGTTAATGTTATTAACGTCATTAGCATCTAAAAGCAATTGGTGCACAACTTTTTTTTTCCTTTGTCTTGTTTTTTTCCCCAGATTTTTAATGATCCAATGACAACAAGTGAAATTATCCTATAGGCATAATGACTTCAATCTAGCGTTGAAGGATGCCAGAAACATATTCGGCTCTGAAGATAATTTGCATGATGTGTTTCCATTACAAATTAGGCTTTCTGTTTCATGGAACACAAATTCCTTAGTTGTGAGGGTTAACCAAAAGGTGAGTTTGTACGTAATCTCTTCTTAACCTCATCTCACCTATTCTTTCTCCGAATGTGAAAACACATTTTTTTTTGGCAAACGGAATACAGTATCTGTACTCCCTTAGCTATGAATCAGATGTTCTCATTACAGGATGAAATGTGAGATATAACTTTTGTATATCTTGGACACCTTGTTTAAACCTTTCTGGAGAACACATATGGGAAATGAAAAAATTACTTCGTATGAATTCACAGTGAGATGAATTAACATGAAAGTTCACTTTGGGTACATGATATTATATTGATGAAAGCAGCTGACAAGTTGGAGTGTCCCCTTTGATTCAAACTCCAGTGAATGTTGATAATGCTGATGTGTGTGCTTTATCTACTAACATAAATATTAAAATTTATGTGATGCACAGTTGCTGTTATTTGAAATTTGCATCAAACTTGTTAATATTTAGGGTCTTTAGATATTGTGGCATGATTTTTGTTTGTATATGTTCATTGTTTACATTTTTCTTTTGTGTCAAACTTCATAATTGTTAGGGTATTTTGAGATCTCATGGAATTATGTGGACGTAGTTGATACATCGATTTCCTATTTGAATCAATTTCTTTGATACTTTGCTTATCATAAATATCTGTTTTACTCTTCCAGATTTTTTTCCATTGGTGAGTCCTTTTGTATCTCATGATTAATGCACTTTCAGGACAACATTGTTGGTTTTTATGAGAGAGCACACTCAATTTTCTGTTCTAAGTCAGAACTGGTGAGATTGCTAGCAATTGTAGTCTTTGTTAACACTTCATTCAGTAGTTTGGTAATTGACCTAATGATCTCGTTGACAGAGACGAATTTGGGATTTCTCAGGCCAGACAAGGAATTTTTTCATGCATGAAAGGATTAATCTTCCTAATGATTTTCTTGGGAACCCTTACGAAGAGGTGGGGTGATGTATCTGAGTTCTTTCTGAAAATTATTGATGAAGAAATCTTTGTGAAATAAAATGTTTCTTTGGTGTGGTGGCTCATTGCCAGCTATGGGAAAGCTGCTAGAAGCTTTCCAAACAATGGTGAGGCGTAAATTGAATTGTGCTGACCTCTAGATTCTTTATGAGATCTCTCAATCTCCAACATGGATTGACTAATATACTTCAAATCATCGCTGAGATAGAATTGGAGTTTTATTTAAGTCACGATGATTTTCCCAAAAATATTTGTATAGTTGAGGCTTGCCATGAACGTAATTTTATTTTATTTAGTTTAACTCTATCATTTTACCTAGCCATGAATCAAAAGTTTATGAACATGATTTATCCTCAATCTAAGTGTAAAAGTCTTACATATATCTCTCCAGCTTTCATTTTAAAGGGGCAAAAATAATAATCTAAATAGATTGACTGGATTTATATACCTCTCGATGGGTGCATGTACTAATTGTCGTGAATATCATGGCACCAATGCATTATAAGAGTGGACTTTTATTACTCTCATTGTATAATATGAAGTTTTTTTTATATATAGAATTGAGCTATGTAATCTACTTAAATATTATTTACGATGCTTATGCAGATTCTCATTGAATTGCAAGTGCATAGGATTATAGATTCTATGATGGGAAGAATTACTGGAAAAGATGAGAATGCAGAAGGACAACAGATGAAAGATTCCTCGTTACTGACGATTGGAGGCACTGACAATGTGAACATAGCTGGAACCTACTCGTCAGTGAGTAATGATGACTGTAGGACTGCTGCTCGTTTGGGGTTGGTAGGATTACAAAATCTTGGGAATACTTGTTTCATGAATAGTGCTATTCAGTGCTTAGCACATACTCCAAAAGTTATTGATTATTTCCTTGGAGATTATCAAAAAGAAATCAATTATGAAAATCCACTGGGAATGAAGGTATGCAACTATCTGTCATTCTATTTTGGTATTTACTTTTTGGGAACTTTGTTTTCTGTATTTCATTCAATTATTGTGATTTTTTAGGGTGAACTTGCTTTGGCACTTGGAGGCTTGCTGAGGAAGTTATGGTCTCCTGGATCTACATCTGTGGCACCAAGAAGGTTCAAGTTAAAACTTGCTAATTTTGCTCCACAATTCGATGGCTATAATCAGCATGATTCCCAGGTGAGTGAAGTTACTTTGATTTCTTTAAGTTTGCAGTCTCCTATCTTTTCTTCATTTATTTGTTTGGATTACATGAGAGAAATCAATATCTGTTTGAACATTAAATGTAGGAATTTCTTGCTTTTTTGTTGGATGGACTTCATGAAGATCTAAATCGTGTAAAACGCAAGCCTTACATAGAAACCAAGGATGCAGAGGGCCGTCCACATGAAGAAGTAGCCGAAGAATATTGGCGGAATCACCTTGCACGCAATGATTCTGTTGTCGTGGATTTGTGTCAAGTGAGTTTTTTTCCCTCTGCTTCTCCATTACCATGCTGCCCTTTAGTTTTGGAACCTGCTCATGTTCATGGCCTTTTTATGCTTTGGTCATGGTGCCATTTCCTAATTCAGTGGTAATTTTAAAATTTTAAAACTTAACAAGTGAATGAGGTTTCATTTCATATCTATTTTTGATTTTTGTTAAGTGTCAGGGCATCGAAGAAAGTTTTTTACTTGTTCTAAGGACTTTTCCTGTAATTTTAGGGTCAGTATCGCTCAACACTGGTTTGCCCATCCTGCAATAGGCCTTCTGTTACATTTGATCCATTCATGTATCTATCATTACCATTGCCTTACACAACAGTGCGGAGTATGACTTTGGTGGTCTTTTGTGCCGATGGCTCCACAAAGCCTTCCACCTTTACTATTTTGGTACCCAAGTCTGGAATTTTGAACGATCTTATTAATGCCTTAAGCACTGCTTGTTCATTGAGGGATGGCGAGACATTTTTGGTGGCTGAGGTATGCTTTTATTGGCTTTATTGGGAAAATTATATATCATAAATTATTCTCTGTTGATAAAAAAGCTAGTCTTATCAGAACCAAAGCTGTGTGGCTCTCTTTTTAGATATGATTTGTAGCTAAGTTGTTATATATCGGAAGTGTACAAGAGGTAATCTTGTGGAGCCATATGCGTGTGGATGTGTCTAATTTTAGGGAGTCAATAGTGTAACTTTGTCCCCATTTTTTGTATGGCTTTTGTATGAAAAATTATTATTTTTATAGATGTTCTGAATTTCAACTTTATGGTGGAATAAATGATTTAATCAGTTGATGTGATTTTTCTTTCTTCCAAGCAATGAATAATTTTAATTTCGTCTGAGACTTTGTATCACCTTTTTGTTTCATTTTTTTTTCTTTTTTTAAAGATTTTTAGAATTTCAAAGACTGACAATTTAATATCAACTTTTCAACCTTTCTTGTCACGTTTTCTTTTCTCGTTGGAGCAATTGAATGCGTATTATTTTGCCCGAACCTAATCATGAAAATCTTAAAATTAAGATTATACCAATATGGAAGTGAGACCTTCTTCTCTTAAAGAAAAAAACAATGCTGATAGACCCTTTCATAATTTCTTTTTCTTCGCCCATTGGCCTGAAATGTAGTTCGTTTGATTTGTAGATTTTCAAGAATAATATTTTTCGCTTTCTAGTGGATCCATCTGATTCATTAGAATTTATTAGAGATGAAGATAGACTTGTCGCTTATCGATTGCTGAAAGAAAACAACACTTCCCCTTTGATTGTGTTCATCCATCAGCAGCTGGAAATGTAAGGTTCCTATATTTTTACTGGAGATGCATTACCATTTTTTCTTTGTCAATATTGTTTTTAATTTCAAGTTATCTCATTTGTCTTTTTTAATATTATTCGGAGTGTAGATTTTTTACTGCCAATGAAACTGTGATTACTGAGTATATCTAAAACCTAAATGTGAAAGAGAGTTTTTCTATCCGACAATTGAAGTATTTGAACGGCTTCAATATGGGTGCAATAACAAAATGCATCTATGGCTGTTTTATTTAGGGGATATGGTTTTGTGATTTTGAATGAAACTATATACATTAATGGTTGCTTTTTATTTGTCATACAATATGATTTTTATGCTTCCTACTGTCAAAATGCACGTGCAAATAAAACTCTGATGCAAATGGAAGATTTGGCAGGGCTGACATCAGAAGGAAGAGGACTTCAAGAAAATAGCAGGAGGGTATTTTTGTGGTTTTGAGCTGACAAGGTAGTGGGCCGTGTTAGGGGGGACTGTGTTCTGATATTCGACTTGGTGGGGACCATTAGTTAGGATATAATTTCTTTTCTTTTCAATAGTAGGGTGATAAGAACCAATTCTATATTTCTTGAATTATCAAAGAACAACATAGAAAGTAGGATACTCTCTTACTATGCTAGGTTTTCGAGTCCTTAGTGTGACTCTCCACAAACTATTCTCCTATCCGATATCTCCCAACCCCTACTACCCCAAATCTTTATATAATAGACTTGACTTATAACCAACTAACTTCCCTTTTATAACCCTTCTAACCTATCATTACTTCTACCCTAAAAAATCACCTTGTCCTCAAGGTGAAAGAAAATGAAAAAGAAACTTAAAAGTGTTCTCTTTTTCCTCCTTTGGCTCTTGCAAGTTGCTTCTTCTTTGAACAAATTGATATTTTCTTCTCCTGATTTGTGTTTCTGATCTATAAAGATAGGAAAAATCCATTAAATGTCTAAAAACTTTGGATGGAATGTTCTCCCTTTTAAAACCCAAATTTTTATCTACATGGGCCTTAATTGGAGTTAGTCCATCAACTCCTTCACAACACATTAGGGCTTTTGGAAAGAAATTGGCGTCTTTTACTGGAAAGAGGTTTTTTTTGTCTTTCCTTCTTTGCAGTTACCTTTGCCAGCTCATCCATTGCAACCATCGAGTAGTTTCTTCCATAGTTTCCTCCATTGACATCGGTTACTCCATCTCCACCGTGGCCGGTTACTCCATCTCCACCATCGCTGGTTCCGCCATTTCCCTTGTCACCGGTTCCTCTTTTCCTGTAGGCGCGACTTTTCTTGATTTTTTTCTTCACTAATTCGTCGTGCGCTATTGTTTGCTTTCAACAGATTTCATCGGCTATTGATTCTCCTTCTCGGTTAGTTACAACTTCCTCTTCTGTTGCCTCCTCCCTTGCCACCGGCGAAAACCCTTTATTTTCTTCCTCCTCAGCCGCCTCTTCCTTTTTTGACAACGTGATTTCCCCTTCCACGTACTCAAAATTTTTTGTCTCTGCTGTTACTTGGTCAATCTTTTCCAAGAAGATTTCTTCCATCACCGGCTCTTCGCTCTTGACAATTTGCTCGCAAGAAATTTCCTTGGCCACTGATTCTCCTACTCCTTTCAGCTTTGTGGTTGCTTCCATCGTCCAACTACTCTACCCGAATACCTCCTCCTCGGTATTCTTTGCTTTCTCTGTTCTTTCTCTTCTGATGACTGTTTTTTCATATTCTGTCCATTCTGTCATAATCTGAAAACAATTTTGAAGTTGATATTTCAATTCTCTCCAAGAATTAAAGGTTGTTCAGTTACTTTTCCATTGATACCAATGTAAAACACATCCTTCAAAACACTCTTTTGTTGCTTCCAATTTTTCCATTTCCGTCAATCGATTGATTTCAAATATCCTTTCTTTACGGAACAACCACCACTACAGATTCATTCCACCATGTACCTGTAATTCTAGTTTACGTGGAAAGAAATTGCGGTTTGAATGTTGTCTTCCATCACTTTCCTTTGCTTTTGGATCAAAAAACGTATCTCTCTGTAGCTTTACCGATTTAGCCAACAATTGTTTTTCATCTAATCGCTGTAAAATTCTATCTATTATTTCCTTAAGTGCATAAACCTCTTTCTCCCAATCCATTGAATTCTCTTTTGTGCTTTTGATTTCTTCCCGGAAAAGAACTGCTCTGATACCAATTTGATAGGATCCTAACTTTATATTTCTTGAATTATCAAAGAACAATATAAAAAGTAGGACACTCCCTCACTATGCTAGGCTTTCGAGTCTCTAGTGACTCTCCACAAACTATTCTCATATCCGATATCTCCCAACCCTTACTACCCCAAGTCTTTATATAATATACTTGACTTATAATCAATTAATTTGCCTTTTATATAACCCTTTTAACCTATCATAGGGTCATCGATCATTTTGAAACACTGTGAAGAGGTTGTCAAGTCTATGGAAACATCCGTACTTGTGGTCGTTCTTGTTTGTTTTGTGCTAGTTTAAGGTTAATATCAGTCATTTGGAGTTTCATCTCCATCACGGATATCAAAGCCATGGCAGAGCCCACTACTAGAGACGATAGAATATACTTGGTAGAATGGGACTTGGTTTTTGTGAAGGAAGAATTAGCCAGAAACTCCTCCCAACTTGCTCACTTGAGCAGTCAGATCCCAATACTTCCTAGAATAGAGGAGTCACTATGGGCTTACCTGAGTTACTAGAAGAACACAGTTTGCTTTGAGAAGCTAGTTTCCGATCACCTGGAGAAGGTGCCAGATCTCCGGTAGCGACAGACAAAGGGAAGGGAGTTGCTGTTGTGCTTCATCCAGGTCTAAAAGGTATGGTGCAGGCGTCTGAGGAGCCTAGCTCTGACGACCTTTGAGTCGTCAGTCGGACGAACGCCATTAGTTTGCAAGGGATCCATTTTCAAGTCAATTTAATGCCTTTCTCTATTCTTGGAATTGATATGATTTTGGAAATTTTGTGGCTGCGTACTTTGGGTACAATTTAGGCGAATTTTAGTCAATTATGAATTTGAAAGGTTTGACTCCAAATTTATTTTGAAAAGGGAAGCGAGCTGATTGTGTAGAAGATAGATATGAAAACAGTTGCTAAGATGTTTTCTCAAGGGGAGGTGATAGGTTATCATTACCATTTAGAGTTGTTAGAAGATTAATAAAAGGAAGTTAGTAAATTGGGGGAAATAAATGAAGAAGTAATCACTAAAGGAAGTTATGGAGTGAGGTAATATCAAAGAGTTGTAAAGGAAGAGTAGTCTAAGGAGAGTAGCCTCATGGTCTCTCAAATAATCAGTGTAGTTTGTAGTTCATTTTGGGCGAGAATAATCAAGAAGAGTTGATTCTTGGGTAATCGTTAGGAATCAATATAGATTTCTCTCAGGCGGATAGTTTTTCTGTAGCCTTGATTGCTGAAACTTCTTCTGAGGAAGGTCTTACTTCGAGGGAAAATTTGCAGCACTAGTCTGATTTTCAGAATTGATTTCCAGTTGGATTTTCCTCTACCATTGATCTGTCTCCATCCAGAAAAGGGGACCATGCTATTCACTTGATTTCTGGAGCGGCTCCTTCCAATGTTAGCCCTTACTGATATTCCCATTCTAAAAAAAATGAGATTGAAAAGCTTGTCCTGGACATGACATCAGCAGACCTTATTTGACTTCAATGTTATTAGTTCAAAAGAAGGATGATGGGTGGTGGTTTTGTGTAGACTATTGTGATCTTAACAAGATCACAATAATAGATAAGTTACCAATTTTGGTAATTGAAGAACTAATAGATGAGTTAAATGAGGCTACATGTTTTTCTTAGTTTGACCTTAAAAGCGGATATCATCAGATTCACGTGAAGCCAGAGAACGTGGAGAAAACAACTTTTCATACTCACGAAGGGCTATACAAATTTTTAGTAATGCCCTCTGGTTTGATTAATGCTTCTGCCACCTTTTGGGCCACAATGACAGAGCTATTCAAGCCCTTTCTTCGTAAGTTCATTTTGGTTTTCTTAGATTATGTTTTGGTGTTCAGTAAGACTCGGGCCGATCACATCCAATATCTTGGTGAAGTATTTACGGTCAGTTTGATATTGCTGTAGCTTTTTTAATAATTACTGTTTGTTGTGCTTTTAAAATAATCAACTATGAAAAAAATAGTAAATGTTTAGTAAATTAAATCCTTAAGAGTTATATATCAATTTGAATTGTTAACAACCTACGATACTCAATTATTAAATTACATGAAAGTACTTAAAATTGAGAGAGAGAAATAAAAAGAATGTGAGTAGTTAAACGTCATTATTTTAAAATTTAAAAGATTAAAATAGAAATATATATATTTTGTAATTGTTTTACGTTATTAGGGAAACAAATATCAAAAACTACATTTTTCTGCTGGTCAAAACTGTTGTAGCTCTTTAAAAAAGTTGAAATTTTTGTTTTATGAAACACTAAAATAGAATTTACATTATCAAATAAGCACTTTTAACCATTTCAACAACAACCCTAAACAGGGCCATGATATTCTGCATCGTAATTACTTCATTCTAAATACAAAGAAATGTTTTTTCTTTTTGTTATGGGTTAATTATTTAGGCCATCGCGTTATTGCCAACAGGGTGGAAGCCAAAGTCGACAAAATTAAGTATGTGCAATATTGGCCACATCTGAGGACGATGAAGGAAGTTCGAAGTTTTTAGGCTCTTACTAGATATTATAGGCCATTTGTCAAGAATTATGGGGCTTTTGCCTGTCCTCTTACTGAATTATTGAAGCATATTAAATTTAAATGGTAAGAGGTTGCATAGATCGCTGTTGAGGACCTTAAATTTCAAATGAATGCTACATTGGTATTAACACTTCTGGATTTTCTGAGCAAATTTGAGATTTTGGTACAATACTGCATTTTATGGTGCCACTATGACCACCCCCTTTTAGGCACTTTTTGAAAGAGAGCCCTTAACACATCTATGTTATTGTGGGGGACAAATGCTTGTTGGTTTGGTTGATCATCGGTTATTAGAGCTAGATGATCAACTTCACACACTCACATTTCATCTTGCTCAAGCCCAAAACTGAATGAAGAAAATGGCATATTTGTCCCAGGTGGAGAGGTCTTTTCAAGTGGGCGACCTTGTTTTGTTAAAGTTAAAGTCCTATCGACAACATCCGGTGCACCATCAATCTACTGACAAGTTGGCACCATGTTATTTCGGCCTGTACAAAATTCTTGCCCGGATTGGGGAAATTGCCTATCGATTGGAGTTACCAGAAGGTTCGGTATTTCACGTCTCTACACTGAAGCAGGTGTTTGGAGAACATGCGATTTCTTCATTTCCAGTGCTCCTAGATGGCGGGGAGGAAGATCCCTCTTGCTTATTTCCGGATTAGGTGCTTATACAATGGTGTGCTTGGCCACCCGAAGACGTTGCATGATCCTCTTCCCTTCCTTCAACCTTGAGGACAAGGTTGTATTCGATGGGGGACGTATTGATGCAAATGGAAGATTTGGGGGACTTACAGCTGAAGGAGGACTTCAAGAAAATAGCAGAAGGGTGTTTTTGTGGTTTGAGCTGACGATATTAGGGAAATGTGTCCTGTTATTCGATTTGGTGGGGACCATTAATAGGGATATATTCTGTTTTCTTTTCTGCAGTAGGATCATCGATCATTTTGTAAAAACACTCTGTGAAGAGGTTGCCAAGTCTGTGGAGAATTCTGGACATGTGGTTCTTCGTTTTGTGCTAGTTGAAGGTTAATATCAGTTATTTGGAGTTTCATCTCTATCATACTCCTGCCTAAAATTTTCTTCTTTGGAGACCTCTTGTGGGTGTCATTCATTTATTTTTTTGTGTATTAAGTTATAAGTTCAAATACTAATTTATGTCCATATGAGCGACAGGCATCACAGTTTTGCAAGCATGTCGTCAACTCGTACAGCATTTGGAATTCCACTTGTGGCAAGATTGTCCAATATTGTTAAAGGATGTGATATTCATAAAGAGTTCCTGAAATTATTGAAGCCCTTATTGCTTTCTTTTGATGATACGCCAAGTAATTCTGAAGATGGCTCTAGGATTTCTGCTATTGAAGACTTTGAAATGCACAAGGTCCCCGCTTTTGCGTCCCCAGTTTTGGATAATGATGTTAGTTCTGATAGTGGAGTGGGTTCTGACACAGATTTTGCTACTGGCTTTACATTTTATTTGGCTTTCATAAAAGGAGACAATGAGGGTACCTTGATTAAGATGAATGAACCAGTAATCTCAGGGCTCAGACAGAGGTTGGATGTATTTGTTCTATGGTCGGATAAAATGATTAAAAAGTATGATACCTCTCTACTTAGCTCCTTACCCGAGGTTTGTAAGCCCCCGTTGCTCTCAAGGCCTCAAGATTCTCTCTCTCTATACAAATGCCTTGAAGCCTTCTCAAAGCAGGAGCCTTTAGGACCAGAAGATATGTGGTCAGTGCAACAACTATTTTTCATCTGAAGATGGGTTTGTAGTTTTTTCAGAAGTTTTCTTCTATACTTGGCAGGTTATAATTTCAAACAACGTAATTTTTTGTATAGGTACTGTCCTAGTTGCAAGAATTTTCAGCAAGCCAGCAAAAAGTTGGATCTTTGGAGGTTGCCTGAGATACTGATTATTCATCTCAAAAGGTTTTCGTTTGGTCGTTGGATGGAAAACAAGCTGGAAACATTTGTTGATTTCCCAATACACGATCTGGATATCTCAACTTACGTCTCCCCAAAGTACATTCAGTCGTCCAATAGATATATGTTGTATGCAATTAGTAATCATTATGGAGAAATGGGATCTGGTCATTACACAGCGTTTGTTTCTGTAAGTTTTTTGCTCACATCTTCTTGGACGTTTCTTTTGAAACTAGATAAGTTTTAGTTCCCTCCATGGACAGGACATGTAAGAATTATGATAATCTGATTTTTTTCTGCAAATTCTCTGAAGTTTTCTAACACGTTCAATACGCACACATTTTCATCTTTTTATTTGATTTATTTTTGTTCTTTCTTTCTCACTTCCTATTTCATCTGCAGCATGGAGGAAAGTGGTACGAGTTTAACGATGACCGGGTTTTTCCCATCGAAGAGGAGAGGATAAAGACATCCGCAGCTTACGTCCTCTTCTACCGAAGAATCCCAGATGAATAGTCTGACCTAGTTTCAAATTTGGACTTCAGGTTGAATCCCATTTTGCCATTTTTTTTTTGATATTTTTCTGTGGAGCTTTTTGGGGTTGGTCTTTTCCAGGACTCAAACCACACTTCAGCTTGCATCTTGGAATTCTGCAAATACAATTTGAAGGCAAAATGAAACCCAATTTTTTGTGTACAGCACCCAAACGGCATCGGTATGAACTCGATTTAGCCCATTTTACGATGTACATAAATAGATGGATACATGTCTCTAGCCAAAAAATCTCACATATTCTTCGTACTTTTTTGTTGTTGGAATTGTGGTGTACAAAAAGTGGACCAATGTGTTAGTTTTGCAGAAACTCAGTCACATTTTTAGGTTACCTATGTTTTGTGCTTGTATTTTTGAATGAAAGTCTTAGTTACATGTTAGTCTATGCCAGCATCTATTTTCTCTTGGGACTGTGATATTGTTGTGGAGTCTTAAGTGGTGGTTGTTTTCTTGTATTCACTCTTTTCTAATTTTTCATTTTTGAATAGTTTTAAACATTTTGCTTAATTTACCCAATCTTAGTATTACATGAAACTCGATGACTTTAACCCTTTTTTTAGTTACTTAGATCGAGTCGGCTGTTTGTTCATTGATCGAATAATTTCACAAAATTGAGGTTGTTATGATTAATCTATGCATCATGATTATATTATTCTCCATCATCAAGATTGTACGAATAGTTTTTATTTGGGTAATTATCAATATTAATTTTGAAGTATTAGAGTTTTTTTAATTGACATTTTGAAATTTTTATATCAATATTAATTTGGAAGTATTAGAGTTTCTTTTTAATTGACATTTTGAATTTTTTTTTATTTAACCTCATAGTTTGAGGTGTTAACAATAGACATATTCATCGTTAGAGCGTCCGTTAAATGACAGATCCTAACGCTTTAACGGATATCAATACTTCTGATATTAAATAACCGCACCTTTTCGCAGCGGAAGATAAACAATTGTTGTAGAAAATGTAGTTTTCACTCAGAAACGAGTTTTTTGCTTTTTTCAGCAGAAGGTAAGTATCTACTGCAGAAAATGTATTTTTTATAGTGGAAAATGTAATTTTCGTAAATAATATATGTTGTTTAACAAACCCTACTCTAATAGTGATGGCATCCATTGGTAACGACTCAAATTTTAAGGTGTTAAATAAAAAAAATTTTTAAATGTGGTTAAAGAGAGTTTCATAATTCAAGGTTAATATTAATAATTAATTTTTATGAATATTTTTATGTTTTAATGTTTGTTTTACTTTAATCTTTTTTCAAGCTATGGACGTCTATTTCAAAGAAAAATATCATAAATATCAAAAAAAAAAAAAAAGAGACAAATTGTAGTAAGTTTGCCAAAAATTAAGGTGTTAAAAGTAGTGGATTAAAGTATAATTAATTTGCTTAGACAGATTTATATTAGTAATACTATCTACTATGCAATGTCATTATCAGTAGACGTGGCCACTCATCAAAGAGTGAGGAACATTTATTTGTGGTCACCTACTATGTGACATCTCTAATTTATACCATTCGTATACTATTATTTGTCTACTCAAACTTATAAATCATTATAATTATTTGATTATTTAATACATTATTAAGTTAATTTAAAATATTTTACAAATAATTAAATTAAGCAAAATATTTTATGTCAATGTGCATAAAAAAGATTATTACGTGAAATTACTATTAAATTAAATGACATAAATAAAGGAGAAAATTATTTTAAAATAAAAGTAAAATAAAACAAATATAATAACAAACCTAAATTAAGATTGATCTAAAAACAAAATGAATAATAATAAATATTGGTGGTTGTAATTAATTTAATAAATTATAAATATTTAAAATAAGTAATAAAAAATTAACATAATATTATTGAATCAAAATATTTTTAATCTTTGTACTTTATAACTTGTTTCGATTTAGTCCTTGCAATTTTAAATATTTTTTTTATTTAAGTTCTTGTGGTTTTAGTTTTATTTTAAGAAAATTAATAAAACAACGGCTAAACTATAAGATCAATGATAAGTTAACTACTACATAATTTTTTTTAACAAATAAAATACTCAACTATGAAAAATTAATGTAGCGAATATTACTGTTATGTTTTTCGTTAAAAAATATTTTTTTTTTGCTGCCGAACGTTGTCTTTCTGCCGTATAAAGTGAGTCCTTGAAATATGATTCAAGAAATATTACTTTCCGCTGGGGAAAAATAACTTTTCGCATAGGAAAGATTACTTTTCTCTGCGAAAAGTGAGTCATTAGTGATAAGAACTGGACAACGATGACAAACCAAGAAGAGGAAAGAGAAGATGGTGATGAGAACTAGAAATGTGCAAGACACCGTAAAGATGTTTGGAAAATTGAAAACGTGAGAATTGTTTTCAACAATGAGAAGACCATGTTGGAGCTTTTCGGCATCATGTTCAAGGTAAGATTACTTCAATTATTGCGATTTTAGCATAAAAATAACGTAAAATTAGAATTTGCGTCGTTCATTTTCCATTGTTGAGTGTTTTATTTATTAGACTGAAGATTTTTTAATAGTTGACTTGTTATTAGCCTAATAGTTCAGTGGTTGTTTTGTTGATTTACCGTTATTTTAAATAGGAAAAATGAAAAATCGACCGTTGTACGGAAATTTGATGGTGCAAACATCGCAGTTACGTTTCTGTTAAAAATTGATTTCTCACGATTTCAATCCTTACCTGCAATTTCCATCATCCCCACAATTTCCTTCAAAGTTTTACCTTCAACCTTTTTGTCAACCTGTTAAAAGAGATAAAGCAAAAGAATGAAGAGAAACAAAACAAACTGCGTTATTCCACAGTTCATTCCCCCAGCGAAACTTCGGAACGCCTTCATTCTGTTGCGGAACACGTTCCTTCTACTGCGAAATGAGCGGGTTTCGCAGCAGAACGAACAGATTCCACGTTTTGTTTTTCTTCTTCTTTGTCGCAAGAACTATCAATAATTCAGAATTGAAATTCATTAGAATTCAAAATTCAGGAAGAACATGGGGACTATCTAGGGACAAGCAAATCTGGCAGCAAAAACCTTCATTTTACGCATCGACTACCACTCCAAGCCTTCTATTTTTCCGACCCATTACCACTAGCACACTTCTGAGTTCGCCCAACCGCGGCAAATCTTCCATCTTGACCATTAATTTAACCTAAAAAGAATATTAAAACTTCAAGGGAAATCAAATAGGACATCAAATCATATATCAACATTTATAACATGTCACAAAGAGGGAATAAACCATGTAAAACTTGACGCTCAAGCAAATCAAATCTTTCCAAAGTGGGTTTCAAATTCCTTTGAATATCCCCCCTTTGACTTCCTTGCGTCCGTGAATATATATGTACTGCGTACTGTCTTCTTCAAAAATCATTCTTTTCGTTGTTTCCATTCGACAATGCCTGCGGTTTTTGCTTCTTCTACTTCGAAAGACGATGGGTTCGAGAAGCTTGAGTACCTCTCGCTGATCTCCAAGGTTTGCTCCGAGCTCGAGACCCATCTAGGAATTGGCGATAAAGTTCTGGCCGAGTTTATTACGGAGATGGGTCGCAGTTGTCATGCTGTCAAAGAATTCCATGCCAAATTGAAGGAGAATGGCGTTGAGATGCCAGATTATCTTGTCGGTACGCTCTTGACTATCATTCACGCTATCCTTCCTCCCCGTCGGGATAGGCAGGAAAAGGGGGCGAAGAAAGAGGACGATTCAGACGGCAAGACTAGCAAGTATAGAAGGTTGGCTGTATCCGATGATAGACAAAGAGGAGATGGTCAGAGAGGTCATAGAGAGAGGGATAGTCGAGACAGCCAGCACCGGACTGTAAAGAATGAATTGGAATTGTCCAAGGTCTACAAAGGTAGAGTTTCTAGAGTTATGGACACAGGTTGCTTCGTCCAATTGACTGATTTGAGAGGAAAGGAGGGTCTGGTTCACGTCTCACAGATTGCAAGCCGAAGGATTGCTAATGCAAAGGATGCTGTCAAGCAGGATCAAGAGGTTTTTGTTAAGGTTATCTCAGTTTCTGTGCAGAAGTTGAGTCTTTCAATGCGTGATGTGGACCAAAATTCCGGTAAGGACTTGATTCCATTGAGGAAGAGAGACGAAGACGATGGTTCTAGCGCTAATCCATTGAAGTCAAAGGGGGACGGTCCAGTTGTAAGGACACGTTTGTCTGGGATTAAAATTGTTGAAGAGGATAACATTGTGCCATCACGGAGACCATTGAAGAGGATGAGTTCGGCTGAAAGATGGGAAGCAAAGCAGATGATTGCGGCTGGGATTTTGAGCGTTAGCGAGTACCCCACTTTTGACGAGGAGGGAGATGGTTTGTTGTATCAAGAAGAGGGTGCTGAGGAAGAACTGGAGATAGAGTTGAATGAGGATGAACCAGAATTTTTGCAAGGTCAGACCAGATACTCTGTTGACATGTCGCCAGTTAAGATTTTCAAGAATCCTGAAGGTTCACCGGGTCGGTCTGCTGCCCTTCAGTCTGCACTCATTAAGGAACGCAGAGAAGTTAGAGATCATCAACAACGAACTATGCTAGATTCAATTCCCAAGGATCTTAATCGACCTTGGGAAGATCCAATGCCGGAAACTGGTGAAAGGCATTTTGCACAAGAGCTTAGGGGGGTTGGTTTATCTGCGGATGACACGCCTGAGTGGAAGAAGGATGCTGATGGCAAAGATATTAGTTTCGGGCAGAGATCAAAGCTCTCTATTCAAGAACAAAGACAGAGCTTGCCAATTTACAAGGTAAAGGAAGAATTAATACAAGCTGTGAATGACAATCAGGTTCTAGTTGTCATTGGCGAGACCGGTTCTGGTAAGACGACACAGGTTACGCAATATCTCGCCGAATCAGGCTACACTGCCAGTGGGAAAATTGGATGTACCCAACCTCGTCGGGTGGCCGCAACATCTGTGGCCAAAAGGGTCTATGAAGAGTTTGGCTGTCGTTTAGGAGAGGAAGTTGGATATGCAATCCGTTTTGAGAATTGTACTGGACCAGATACGGTGATCAAGTATATGACTGACGGTGTGCTTCTTAGAGAGATTTTGATAGATGAGAATTTGTCTCAGTATTCAGTGAGCATGCTCGATGAAGCTCATGAGAGAACCATTCACACAGATGTGCTTTTTGGATTGCTGAAGCAACTCATCAAACGGAGACCAGATCTGCGGTTGATTGTCACATCTGCTACTTTAGATGCTGAAAAATTTTCCAGGTACTTTCTTGACTGTAATATCTTCACCATACCAGGAAGAACTTTTCCAGTAGAGATACTTTACACTAAACAGCCCGAAAGGGATTATCTAGATGCATCTTTGATTACTGTCTTGCAAATTCATTTGATAGAGCCTGAAGGTGACATCCTTCTTTTCTTGACGGGTCAAGAAGAGATTGATTTTGCATGCCAATCGCTTTACTAGAGGATGAAAGCACTGGGAAAAAATGTTCCAGAATTGATCATTCTACCCGTCTACAGTGCGCTTCCTAGTGAAATGCAATCACGAGTTTTTGATCCTGCTCCTCCGGGGAAGAGGAAAGTAGTTGTTGCTACGAATATTGCCCAAGCTTCTTTAACGATTGATGGCATATTTTATGTGATCGATCCTGGTTTTGCAAAACAAAATGTGTACAACCCAAAGCAAGGGCTTGATTCACTTGTTATAACTCCTATTTCACAAGCATCCGCGAAGCAGCGAGCTGGGCGAGCTGGGCGTACAGGTCCTGGAAAGTGTACCGCCTTTACACCAAGAGTGCGTATAGAAATGAGATGTCACCTACATCAGTTCCAGAAATCCAAAGGATAAACTTGGGCTTAATTACACTATCTTTGAAAGCAATGGGGATAAATGATGTACTGTCCTTTGATTTTATGGATCCACCTTCGCGGCAGGCTCTCATTTCTGCCATGGAACAGCTGTACTGTTTAGGAGCACTAGATGAGGAAGGACTGTTGACCAAGCTGGGTAGAAAAATGGCAGAATTTCCTTTGGAACCGCCATTGTCAAAGACTTTGTTAGCTAGTGTGGATCTGGGATGCAGTGACGAAATATTGACCATTATTGCAATGATTGAGACCGGAAACATCTTCTGCAGGCCGAGGGAAAAACAAGCCGAAGCGGATCAAAAAAGGGCCAAATTTTTCCAGGCGGAGGGCGACCATGTGACCTTGCTTGCAGTTTATGAGGCATGGAAAGCTAAGAACTTTTCTGGGTCTTGGTGTATTGAGAATTTTGTTCAGTCTCGATCCTTGAGGAGGGCGCAGGATGTTAGGAAACAACTCCTCACCATCATGGACAAGTATGATTTTCTTTCCTTCCCTTGTATCATTGTTCTTGGTTTAGTGATCATCTTGATTTTTATACATTCTATTTTGCGTCGCAGGTATAAATTGGATGTTGTTAGTGCCGGCAAGAATTTCCCAATGATTCGGAAGGCGATTACTGCAGGATTTTTCTTCCAGGCGGCTAGAAAAGATCCACAGGAGGGATATAGGACCCTAGTTGAGAACCAGGCAGTGTGCATCCATCCAAGCAGTGCTCTATTCCAAAGGCAGCCAAATTGGGTTATTTACAATGAATTGGTTATGACTACCAAGGAGTATATGCGAGAGGTCACAGTCATAGACCCCAAATGGCTTATGGAATTGCTCCAACAAGGTTCTTCAAGGTTGTAGACCTGACAAAGATGAGCAATCGAAAACGACAAGAGCGAATTGAGCCATTATATGACAGATATCATGAGCCTAACTCATGGCGATTGAGTAAACGACGAGCATGGTAGATACATTTTGCTTTCTTTCATCATCAAACGAAAAAACTAACTTGTAGTTTATTTAATATTTTCAATCAAAATTTGTAAACCTTATGTGATTAATACGTTAATTATATCTCAGGTCATTGGATGATCAGCTTACAAAAACAATTCTACTTATTTTGTGACCACACTGCTTACTTAGTTCTCTTGATG
The DNA here is from genome assembly GCA_022433065.1 of Begonia loranthoides. Taxonomy (NCBI): domain Eukaryota; kingdom Viridiplantae; phylum Streptophyta; class Magnoliopsida; order Cucurbitales; family Begoniaceae; genus Begonia; species Begonia loranthoides. The sequence goes on along the minus strand of CM039476.1, from coordinate 15,752,891 downwards.
CGTAACCATGACGTGCTTTATGAACCGGATCGGTGCGTTCTTGTCTTGTTACATGGATTGGCTATTTTGTAGTGTGTGATCAGTTGTTCTTCTCGGAGCTGATGAGGGAAGCGTCAGATGTTGCGGGATGCTTTAGTTCAAGGGTCAGACAGCTTCTTCATCTTCACGTTGCCAGAGGAACGCAGAGATATACGCTGCGCTTGTCTCGATGCTTCAAAAATGATCAAGAAGCAATGCTTGAAGAAGGTCAATTAACCTGGAATAGTCTGTGTTATGTTTTGATAGTGAGATATCACAAGATCCACTTTTCAATCCATATGCATTGAGTTGTGGCCACCTTTTTTGCAAGTCGTGTGCTTGCTCAGCTGCCTCCGTGATGATCTCAAGGCTGCCAATGCAGAATCAAAATGTCGAGTTTGCAGAGAGGATTCTATTGTGGGGAATGGATTCTATTGCGGATTGGATGATGGTTGTTATAATTATGTTTGAGATAAGGATTTTGTTCAGCACGGATGCGGGCGTCCACATGTGTAAATATGCATCTGGAATGGGCGTCCAGGCAGGCTTCTGTGTTTTAAGGCGGTCGCCCGCATGTGAAAACATGCATATGGAGTAGACGGTCGGAAGGCAAAAACACGTTCTGGACTGGACAACATCAATCATAGATCAACATTTATAACATGTCACATCTCCTAATACAAAGAACGTATAAACCATGTAATTAATATCCGCAAGATTTATTAGGGACTAAGCTGTTGTTCATAGCAGCAAAACTTGTCTCCAGTAAGTTTCTCATAACCTTACTCTAATTAGCCCCCAAAAAAATTCAGAGAGAAAATTGGAGATAGTTCCAATAAATCCAACTTCCCTAAAAAAATAATACTAAAAACATTATAAAACATAAGAACGGGTACTCTGCATAATGATTAAAGACAGAGATAAATAAATAGAGAAAATGTCTAATGAGAACCTTGATAGCCCCCTAGTTTGCTTTTTTGGAGGGGGCTTAGATGGAGTATTCATTATCTATACCCCTTAATTTTGTTGAGCCTCATTCAGTCTAGTTTCAATTTGTTGTAGACATTGGTAGTATTTTCTTCGATTCTCAGCTCCTTATTCAAGATCGGTATCCCGTAATGTTCAACAATCATCTAAATGAGCCAATTAAAAGACAGACTAGCTAGGTTGTTAAGCACCTCGTACATGTGACTCAAAATGACATAGCCGGTGTTCACTTTTTTCTTGGTGAACATCTTCTCCAGCAAATAGAGATTCATGCAGCTAATATAGTCTCGATGTCCATGGCGATGCAAAATAGTGTGCATCACTCGGGTTATGACATTCAGGGCATTAGACTTTAGCTTCTTGTATGCTCCAATCTGGGGTTCACGATGCAACAATCTAAGTACCATCAGCCGTTCTTCTCATCTGATGAAATGTGGCTCCTAAGACACATGGTAATAGTTATCGCTTGGTTCCTCCATCGAACATCCAAGCACCATGTTAATATCATTGGGAGTCAGTCTCAACTCCCGTCCAAACATGTAAGTCTGAACCTCTAATGGTTGGGTGGACAGTTCCAAATTTGTATAAAACAGTTTGACAATCTGTTCACAGTAACTTCCACCCAATTGGAACAAACCGGCTAAGCCAATCCCCTCAAACAATTCTTCAATTTCCAACCCAGTCAACATCTCAAAGTCTACTTTTCTAGAAACAATAATTGAATGGTGTTTAACATCAATTTCATACCGTTCGTTCGCGTCGGCTGTTATGAAGAGTGGAGAGTGGAACGTCGTTGTAACGGGTTGGAAACGAACCAGTGCACTTGCTGTCGGTCGTTCTCGAGGCTAAGGTTGAGATTGAGGTTGTGCTTCAACCTCGACTTCTATAATAAGGGCAACCGCGAGTCCTTTAACATCAATCGCGGCTGCTCCAACTTGAACCGTGGGTGCTCCACCTTGCATTGCGGCAGGTACATTGCGGTGAAACTGATCGATGAGCTCAGTTGCAAGCCAACAGCGTTCACGGGCAGAGTCCTGTTGTTTCTATTGTGGTTGCGGGTGAGGCTGCAACAGACCACCCTTTCACTTGAGCGGCATTTTCTTTGCGCAAGAATCCATTGGTATCACTGAAACAGTGAGGAACGAAGGTCTGAGAGTTTGAATGTTTGCTGAGAATTTCGTGGTTCGCAGTGAACTCGTCGGAGCGCACAGTCGAGTCTTATATATTAGGGTCCAGGAACGCAAAACGACACATGACGATATGCGGCAGATTGATAATGATCCGCCGCAAATTGGGACTGGAACGTTAATATTATAACATTATTTTTTAAAATATTCATCCGCGGCAGAATGAAATCAATACGTTTACCGGCAAACGTGACAACGATGTTTGCAAAGACTTTTTTTATAATTCAGTGGTTATTTTGTTAGCAAAAATAGTTTAATGATTGACTTGTTATTGAGCACAAAGAACGATGGTTGATTTGTCATTTTTCAAAACTGACAAATCAACCATAGTACTTTGTGGTCATTGACAAGGCATCCACTAAAGTATTTTCGTTAACAATTTAACCACTAAACTATGAAAAATTGACAGAGTAAACATCGCAGTTACATTTTTCGTAAAATAGCGTTATCGTTCCGTAGCGAAATGTTGTGTTAGCCTTTTTGTTAGACTTAGTTTTATTTTGATGATGACCAAATTGTTTAATTTGATGAAAATAATAAGTTGGTTAATTGTGTTTTTATTGATAATGTATTCAATGGTTTATTCATTATATTTATACTCAAATTTATCAAAAATACCCATATTGAGGGTATTAAAGTGTGCTAACATGTTTATCTAAATCAATGTAGTGAATACATATCATTTCGGGACTTAGGAAAATCAAGAAAGGGAAAAATGAGCAAAAGGTCAACGAAACAACACAAAAGGTCGACCTCAGTGTGCATCTATGAAGGAAAAGGTTGACTGTGAAGCAAAAAAAAAAAAAAAACAGCTTGCCGAAAATTTCTGCAATGAAGGAAACGGTCGACCGCTTTGACGAAAGGTTGACCGCATCATTTGAAAACTTTTCTTTCTCACCCGTCTTCAAAATTCCATTAGAGGTCCATCAACGAAGGAAAAGCGGTCGATCGCAAAATGGACAGATTGCTCAAGAGTGTCTACACGAAGGAAATGGTCGACTGCACGGTCGACCGCACAATGGAAGATTGCCACAACGGTCAAATCTCAACGGGCAAAACTCCAATGGCTAGTAAAAGGGTCGACCGTTTTGGGCATAAGGTCAACCGCTTGAGCAATGTTTATAAATATGAGATCACTCCAAGCTCTCTACAACGAACGGAGAATCGAGGCGAAGCCCTGCCAAATTCAAGACTCGATTTCTACACACTGTGAGCATTGTAAATCCAACTCTCCCCACCCATAAACTTGCGAGTTATTATTGGGAGAATTCAGATTAGTTTTTAGAGCTTTAATTTTCGTATTCTATACTTGTGCTAAATTGTAAAGGGTGATTCCCTAAGAATTCATCACACGAGGGTGACAACCCAAAAGACTCGAAACACTCATAGGCTAGATTGAACGCCCGTAAGTTCAATCATGGGGTGACGCCCCGTAATAGTCAAATTTAGAGTGATGCCCCATAAGAGTCAAAGGTTGACGACCTTAGAATTAGTCAAGGGTGACGCCCATCGCAAGAGTCAATTTATAAACGGTTTTATTGGCACCCGCAAGCCAATTGCTTAGTGTATCTCCAAGTGGAACTTGGAGCGCGGAAGTAGGCGAGTTTGCCGAACCGCGTAAACAAATATCATGTGCACTTCTTTAACCCTTACTCTTTACATTATTGCATATATTTGTTATTGATATTTTAATTATATGCATTAAATCACTTAGAGTTATTAGAGATTAAAATATCGCACGAAAATATTAAATTCGCTATATTCACCCCCCCCTCTACAGACGTATATCGATCCTACATGTTTTCTTTCCATTGCGAAATGTGAATCCTATGAATACAACTCAAGAACGTCGTCGATCCGCAGAAGATTGTCGTCGATCCGCAGAGGATTGTTGATTAGCAGAGGATTGTCGATCTGCAGAGGATTTTCGTCGATCTGTAAAGGAACGTTGTTGATCCGCAGATGAACATCTGCATATAAAAAAAAATCATCGTATTCTTCATAGAAATTCTTTTACAAAATCTTCTAAATTATAAATCTAAAATCTTCTAAATCTATTATTTTAAAAAATTTGAAATCTTTTTAGTTTCTTCTAAAATCACAAAATTTTTGTTTTCTTATGAGTATTTTTTTTTTTTTATTGTAATTTTCAGAAAATTAACGATAATATTTGTGACAATAATTTTTTATATGATGTTGTTTGGTTGTTACTAAAAATATTGGTAAGATTTAATACGTAATTTTTCCTTAAATAAAACGGCTCTCAATTATTTGCTATATTTTAATATTATTTTTAAAATAAAAGAAGAAGAAAGGGGAAGACGGCGGTCTGCGAGAGGAGCTGATCATATAAGCTCCCTACTCTTCCATGGCGGTTCCTGCTTCTAGAAAACGCAGGTATCAATATTGATTCTCACGCGCGTCATCCTCCTACTGTAAGACACGTTCCTAGTCTCCTCCGCCCGTTTATACAGTAAAACCCTTCTTCTCATTTTCATCCAAGGTCTTTTACCTTTCCCTCCTATCTTACTACAATTCATTTCCCAATAAGTAGGCAAAAATCAAGAATCCCGATGGTCAAAACCTCTTCATATAGAGAAATGTACGATAGGTTTTTCTTTTTTGAGTATGTGATTCTCTGGCGACCTGTGCTTGGAATTCGATTTAGCAGTAAGTCCGCTTCAGCTGACTCTTTTGCTCTTGACAAGGAGAGAAGTGATTGAGCGTTTTGGCATCAAGATTTACGTTGTGTCCGGATTCTTGTGGAGATTTAAGTTTCTGATTCTAGATTTCTGTTTATTGGTAATTTCGCTTTAGTAGTCTCGTCTGGGTTTTGCGTTCTCCTATGATTGATGCGTTGCGTTGATAACAGTGGAGTTTCTGTTTCGCTGCAATATAATCAGTAGCCAGAGATGCTTTTCCTTTTTTAAAGTCAGGGTCTCTGTGGATTTTTATATAATTGGAAGATTAATGTGCCAATAAATGTATTTCTTCAGATTCTCATCTTCTTATCTACAAAAAAAGTGAGTGTTAATAATATGAATCGAGGAAGCTTTTTTAACTTTTTATTTTCTAGCTTTTTGCAGAATTTCTGCAAATCAGAAGGATGCTGAAATTCGATTCTTTACAGCATATATTCGTGCAAGTTTAAGAGAGAAGACTAGCTCTTGCTTAGTTAGGTATGAAAAATGGCAGAAAAACAAAAGATCGAGCAGTACAGGGAGAGATTGGACAAAACACTTGCATCTCCTGATCTGAAGAATGAGGAGAACCTCAGAATTCTTGTGAAGAATCAACTTTTACATTCATCTGAACATGCTTTCGAAGGTTGGTGATATTGAATTATACCTACTTTTATTTTTTGGCTTAATTTCCTCATAATTACCCTCCTTTTGAGCTGTACAGAGTGTAATGAAAATGTGATTGGGAGAAGGACTGCAGAGATATCCAATGTTCTTGAAATGTTGAGTAGTGCTTCTGCAAATGATGGCCATCCAGAATGGAAAGTATGATTGCTATCCAATGAACTAGCATTCTCCGTTTCCAGCTTTTTGGTTCATGATCTTCTTCCTTGAAGTTTCAATTTCTGATCATCACCAACTAAAAATAGTGGGTATATGCTGATGGGTGATTGCATTGATTTTGGTAGATCTCAGGTCTTATCTTATCAAATTTCTTTTACTCGTGTTCAGTCTCTTTAAAAAGTGTTACTTGAGAGTAGGGTCGCGACCCCAACTTCTCGGTCACGGTCCTAATGCTTCTGCTTCTTTTGAAAATTTACTTAAAACAACGAGTTTATGGTTTGGGGTTTAGGGTTGCGCCTTGAGACAGAATCATTGGGGCCGCAACTTGAGAAGTCGGGGCTGCAGCCCGATCTATGGCAACTTTCAAAGTTTTGTTTAATTTTCTTGTTTCTATTGTTATGAATTATCATTGAATCAATTTATGATCTTTTCTCCCAGCTTAAGCAGGATAATGAGGAGTTTCGAGTCATGTACTGTGAAGGGCCGAAGGATACTCCTTTTCATACATTACTCGTTGAGGGTTATGTAGATGGGGCCGTAGATATCTGTAAGTGTAACTAGAACATCTCCCATACTTTATACCTTGATGAAATCAAAAAAATATTATATATATATGAAGAAAAAATTTAGATAGTTCATATATTATTGCAGGTTTGTGCACATCATGGGAGTCAGAACTGTACCACAAATGGTTGGTTGTTTATACAATTTTCTTTGCTCTCTTGTGAAAAATTTATTGATGGGATAATGGTTATTTATGCCAAATCATCTGGGATCATCATTCCTCTTGATAAATTGACCACTTTAGTGTTACCGAGTCGCTAGTTTCAGGGTTTCGGGAGATTAGTTGAGCGCTTTTTTTCATCTTATTATCCCTGTTCCTTTTGATTTTATCTATTCAAGGGCAATTGGCTATTGCCTGAATATATCTTTTTCTTTGGAGAATTTCTTACCCTCTTTTCTTGTGAATCTCATTTGATCAATTTGTTTTGATTCTTATGAAAATATGAGAGAGAGAGAGAGAG